>JAQGBZ010000733.1:0-15508 GCA_034687125.1 Neelides folsomi
TTTCACTCTCTTTTAATAAATGAATCGTAAACGAAACCCCATAATACTAGTGAATCTTTAAAGAATAGGAAAGGAAGGTAGGTAGGCGAACCAACTCATTTGGCCAACACATACTTGCTCGGGTGGTATTACTTATTATTTTTTAATTTAATAATAATATTTATATAATTCGATCAGTAATTAAGATATTTACAATAAGTGTTGAAAATTGAGAACTAGGGGTTTAATAAAAGATGACCGAAATGGGCAAGCCGGATGTTAATTTTATTTGAGCATAATAGAGCATAATAGAGCAGGATCTCATTTGATTTCAATCGACGATTAAAATAGTTGAGTGTAAAATGAAGTTTCACTTCCTTTTTTCAAATCCATCATTCTTTGAAGTGAATAGTGGGTTGAGTAATCCAATCTTTTCCTGAGCAGCGTAATGGAGCCTGAGGAGGGAAAATAAAAAGTTTAGAGGAGCAAAAGCATAAGAGAAAAGTCTGTCCTTGAGATGTTGACTCTGGTGCACTGCGCTCATTCTCAGACAATCCTTAAAATCCCTTGAGGAGAAGGAGCGAGAAAAAACGGAAAAGTAATCGTACATATTTAATCAAGGAAAATGTCTATTCCCCTTCTCTCTCCACCAGCTAATGCGCTTAAGAGGGGCCGCTTTTTAAACGGAAATAAACGTTCCGCTCCTCCCAACAAAGAGGATCCACTCCCTTGCAGAGCAGCATATAACCCCACGTCCATAGTACTTAAAAAACTCGCCAGTTTGGAAAAGCCGCCATATATACTGATAGAATATAATATGTGGAATATAAATATTATACAGACAAAAAACGTTTGCATACATTTCTCGGATAGGACATGGAGGGAGTGTTTGAGAGCCGAAGTTTTCCCAAAGACAAAACTCATTCACACTCCTTAAAAATAAAGAGTCAAATATAATTTTATGTTTCTTTTCTGAAGGGCTCCTCTCCTTTTTTCTCCACTCGTAAAATGGGGGCCGAAAACGTGACTTTGGAGAATCCAAGGGAAATTCCTTCTTGTCAAAATTTGTTCTATGGTTCCAAATGACCATAATTCCGCTGAGGAGGCGCTCTTAAGTTGAACAACCGTCAAAGAACATCAAGATCATCTGCTTAAAATCTCCTTACAAGTTCCTTTAAACTATTTATTACTCCATCCACTCCATTTCCATACTCGGAAATGAACTTCATTTGTTCTCCCTTTAATCTCTTCATGAATGTAGGTTAGGATTAGATGTTGGGGAAACCCGGGCAGCTTCCTAATTCGTTTAAGCAAACGGAGATGTGCATCATTGCATAATGGCCCTTGTATTTACTTATACATTTCTCTATATCCTCCCCTTCCATGGACGAACTAACTACAGACATAAAGACACAATATCTTCATCCAATCATCATTACAAGGGTTTTATAAAAGGCCAGTGGCTTAGTTGGATGCATGGTCTAAACGGCTAATCACTTCTTACCCACTCTGGATATAAGAAGTATATTACTTACGTCCATGTATCGCCCATTCAGGAAGGAACCCCCGTTATGTAATGGGAGGAAACTGAGCAGCTTTCTCTCCTAACCTTTCCCTTTCCAAATGCGAGCAAGTTTGGGTATAAATCCTTGAATTTTTATCTTAAATCGAATGTAATCGCCCTTATAAGTCACTTTCGATATTTCCAAACACATTTCATAACACTTCGTACACTCGATTATTTCTGATAAGGTTATCCTTATAAATTCCTTTTTACATACAAATAACATAACATGAGCATATTTCACTATAAGTACATATTTTACCATATATTTACTTGTAGTGAAATATGTACATGTATTTACTTACACGTGTAATTTTGAATTGGTGGTATCATTATGTTAATATTTTTATCAAGCGTCTGATCCACGCGCCGGTGTTCCGGTTTTTACCAATAAAGAATCCTTTAAGGGCCAAATCGCCTAATGCTAAAGTTCCTTCAATGGACCCGTAAAAGAATGTGGGGATGTTAAGGAAGTTTTGGTTATGCTCGAAACACTCAAAGAAGTCATGAGATACTTGTACGGGTTTTTATGAACAATTATGTACTTCTTACAAAGTTTTTTATTTGAGTATTAATGGAATGTCGGATTCAACTTTTCGCACAAATTCCACAAAATTTTACACATTCTCGTATAAAAATGAGGAATAATGAGGGGATTAATGGAAGAAAAACTGAGGGGAAATGGAAGAAAAAAAGTAAAGAAAATGGAAGGAAAGCCAAGTTCTCCAAATGAGAAATAATTGATTTTGACATTCAAAACTGCATTTAAATATTTTTGGCGAAAGGGCGTAAAAAGTAAAGGAACATTTGGGAGAGATATTGGTTCGTTCAAGAATCGTTAAATTGTTAGAGTTCCCTTAATCTTTATCTTTTTATTGCCCGCAACATTCTTCAAATTGTTCCGAATGGGGTTGAAAGTATCTTTAGATCAAAATTTCAAACATACCTCCAATGATTTATTGAAAGACCTTGAAACAAATTTCAAGTTAATAAATCAAAAAGTTATCTTGCACCTTGTTTCATCCTCTTTACCAAACTATCAGTAGATACTAAATACATACGTACCATACCAATTTGGGTATAAATGAAAAGTTTTCGAGTATTCTATATCCCCTTTGGAAATCCCCTATTTCAAGAAATAATGTCTATCTATCTTGAATATATTTGTAAATATATTAGTTCATACATAGTAAAGATAATATTAAAAAATATATTATTGTTCATACATACTTAAGTTTACATGTTTATGGGATTCTTTATAATATCATGAAAATGTCCAAAAATTTGCAATAAAAATGCTTGCGAATATTTTGTATAATGGAAGAATTCAGTAAAAGTGGGTGAGACCGTGAGAGGTTTGGGTTAAGCAAAAACTTGAAGAATGTACTAACTTAAGTGTGGCGAAAAGGAGTTCCCGTAAAAAAAACTTGTAGAGCCTCTATCCAAAATGCTCATTCCCGGGTTTCCGTCTTCGAACCAAACGACCGCCGTGGACTTTTTCCCCCAACATAATTTACCGATGTGAATAATAGGAAAATAAAGTCATTCATAAAGAGTGTAAAAGATCCTGAAATTGGTTGTTTAGCATTTAACTGTTGCGCCCTTCTTTAAAACACATTCCGTTTTTCGATCTTCGTCCCATCTGACTTGATCTTTTAGTCATGAAGTTGAACGAATTGTGGAGACTTTAACGATGAGAGGAGAAAGGCTGAAGGTTTTACAATGAATTTCCCACACCAATGTTGGGTTGTTCCTTGAGCAGTTCTGAATAACAACACGGTCTTGTAAATTCATAAAAAAGGACCAGTTTCTTGCAGGATGGGCATGTGAAGGGAAATTCCTCCAATCTTTTGCATAGGGAAGGAAATTCCTCCTTACGACCTGCCACGTCATGCCAGAAATTTCCGAGGAGAAACTCGGATGGATATATGAGAAAATGGAGAGAGAGAGATACATGATCTGCATAAAATATGATTATAACTCTCCCTTTCCCTCCAAATTGAAATACATTCCTTTTACCCAATTTACACCTCATTTTATATTCATCAAACTCGTGATGTAAAAAATATTATTTTTCATAACCTTCCTCAACTATGCTTTAAACAATATAATAAATAAATATTTTGAAAAACAATTGGATTTTTTAAACAAATACTGATATGCTAATATACTATTATACAGTAGTACTACAATATACCATATACCATACAATATAAAAATATACATAGACTTACATAAATATGAACAATATAATGTAGTAAATATCCCGAGTGTGTGGTTGGATTTTATAAAATGATGTAAAATGATTTTTGAGTATAAAAGAACTTTAGAGAATTTAGAAGGAAATTATTCAAAAAGGGGAGGAAAAGAAAATTGAAAGGAAATTGGGCAAAAGGAATTTCACCTCTATAGGAAATTGAATAATATTTAATCAAAGATTTACTCTTTCCAAATCTTCTTTTATATCTACGCGTTTCGTTCTTTGGAACATCATGGGTTGGTGGAGTAAAAGAATCCTCAAGAATTTAATGACACCATAAGCCTCCATCGGTGAAGGCGGTCAAGGCAAAGTCAAAAGCTCCACATTTCTTCGCTGATGAAACTCGAAGGAAGGATATATGACTTGTCTGAGATGTACCAAAAGGCTATGAAAGCTTAGTGGAATATTATTCCTCGGATTGGATGTGGAGGAACATACGGTTTATTATATCAGTAGACCATTTCAATATGAAAGGGTTAACTCTTATATTCCGCCCATTCAACTTTCTCTCTCCACAATGGAGATAAGATGAATCGGAGGAGTTGAGGAAAGACAGGAGAAATGAAGTTTTTTCTCCTGGTGTTCTCTCTCACTTGGAAATTAGTATGAAGCTCTTTGGGTTTTAAAAGCCTCTTTCCGCACTCTTGAGCCAATCGGCTTAAGAGCCTTCTGAACCAACCCTTATTCAAAAACGAGAACGAGCTATTATTCTTAATGGGGCGGAGAAGGAAGTGATCCAGAGAGAATTTAAAATATTATGTTTCCGATCGGACACTCCGCCGCCCATTCCAAAACGCCTCCCCGATTCCCAATGTCAATTTAAGAAAGAGCATCTCACAAACCCAAATGAACATTCAAATCGTAGAAAAATATTCATTTTTCATTTACCATCAAAGCTTTATGTTGATTACGAATAGGTAAAATCAATTTACCAATACGTCTACATAAACATTTATAATACTAATAATGAATTATATGAAAAAGTAAAAACTAAAAAATAGTTAAGATAGTTGTGGTGAACATTTTATAAACCAACTGTTTATTCATTGTACATAATTTAATTTAACTTAATTTCATTAAAGCAATTTAAATGTAAGTATGTTTAATTACAATACAAGTACAAATTAAATCTAACTAAAACTTACCTCACTCAACGTATAATAAAAAATGAATTTGTCCAATTCTTTTCTATATTTTTTCATTCATGAAGGAGGTGAAATAAAAAGCATTCATTCTTTAGCCCTTCAAATGTAAAATGAGAAATGATGGCAATAAGAGCAAAATAGGATATAGTCACCTATAAATATTATCATTTAGGAATTTGGCTATGGGTCTAGGTATATTTTATTTCTTTGAGCCATTCTTGAAATATGTTTACTTCCCCCTATATAATGTTTTTTCCTCGTTTTCTTCAAACCTTGAAAATCAACTCGGGAATATTGTGAGAATAAAAGCGGAGAATCAATTCCGAACTTCAACCTGTCCATCTTGGAGAGAAAGGGAATTGAGAATCCGAAAATCCCCATCCTCACCTTTCACTCCCCGACAAATTGAAGGCGAGACGTGTGTGTGTTTATTCCCTTGTAGACCTTGTAGGAGAAAAGTCCGAAAAAGCAAGAGATAATCCATCGCGTTTGCCGGTGGTGAAAGGTAACTTGGCACACCTGCCTTTTCTCCTTTATTCCTCAAATTCCATGGAGGATTCTCGTCCAAGAAAACTCCTTTTCAAACCCACTGGATGACCCATTATACACACAACTCCCCAACTCGACTCAACACATATTACTCCACACAAGTATATTATATTACCTCGACATTCCACAATGTCCAAGAATTCTCCAAGTTCCCTTATGCATCATTTGGGTAAATTCCCTTTTATGAATATTGTAGTAAAATATATGTTTGTATTGCCAACTTGGTCTTTCTTTCATTCAATGGGTGAGCGAGGTTCACGATGGGCTTCAATTACGTGGCTATCGTACCAATAACTTTTATCAAAACTTGTGAGCTAAATTGTATTAAATACCATACGACCATACCATACAGTCATACCATTTCATATAAGAAAAATTTTATACGAGTATTGAGTTGAAATGCAATATGAAATTCTTTAGGGATTTCCAAGAAATAAACAAGTTGTGGTGATGAAATAAGTAATACTATAAAAAATATCAGAGGTTCTAATGCCAGTTATTGTCGTATGTCTACAATACTTTATAATAAATATGTTTATGATGTAAGATAGTGAAAACAGAGGTGACAAAACATTATAAACATTAAACAAAGGCTATTAGATATATTTATATGAAGTCTATGGAAGTAAAAAGGTTGAGAATGTTGAATGAGAAATGCGAAGTTGTTTGAATGAAATATGTTTTCCTATGGAGGACTTCGAGGATGCATTAGGGGAAGCGAAGAGGCTTTTCGTGTGAGTTGCAGCAGGGAAGAACTCCTTACACTGGAGGAATGGGAGAGAAATCAAGATTGATGACTCTTGATATGGAGAAAATGCAGTGGGAAAGAAGAAAAGACTCGAATCATTTCGCCTTCCCCAACTCGCCTCATTCATATTCCTCACCTATAACGAGGAGAATCATCTTATTAGAATGAGAAATTCACCTCTGCCACCTCCACGCACGCCACATTCCTAATTCCCTTCCGATCCACCGGACACAAGATTTAAACCGACAAACGGTTCTTTAGTTTTATTCAAGCTAAGTTCATATACAGCCTGAGTTAAAAACTTTAAATAGTACTTGGAGATATTTTAATTTATAATCATAATTTACTTTTGTAATTGGGTAAAAATGTACTTTTTTATTTTAATAAAACTACGCCAAATTTTAAAAATTATATCTATTTAAATATTCAAATATTTGGTTTATAGTATAGAAGCTAGATTTCTTTGATAACTATCAAACTATCATAGTCGTTCATGTATTTACATATAAGTCGTCAGTATAAGATGATGGTGATAAAGGTCAATTTTATAGCAGGATCCATAATATATTTTAATACATGTATGGTAGATAAAATAAATAATCCTAGGTTGAATTTGTACAGTGAAAGCAGCAAGGAAAAATGTAGGTGAATTGGAATTGGAATTTGGGTCTGATGAAGTTCCCAAATCAATGTATTATAAAGTATGAATGAAATCAATTCCCCTCCCCTCGGACTCACCTCATACATAGATGGTGGAAATTGTAAGGAAATGAGGAGGAGGAATCTGAGGAGGAATTAGCGATTAATTTTCATTTCCTTCGCCCTACATTTGGGGAAATGTCACTCTGGCCATCTCCTCCCCCTCCCACCAGACGAGCCCAGAGTCAAAATGTCAATTAAGGAAATCGAGTTGAGAAAATCAATTTGTAAATTCCCTTCCCTTTCTCACGGTGCCCATCAATGTATTAGTGATGGAACATCCTCGGCCTCAAACTGCCGAACCTCAGAGAACTCCACTTCCGATGAGATACGCGGAATTTTCCCCGTCACCGCAGCGAGGAAGTGAGGAAACTATTTTGTATTGTATTGACTCCTCTCCTTTCATAAGAAAACTTTCCCCTCAACATGACTTAACTGTTCAATTGAGCCCGACCATAAATTTATTGAGTTTGGATCCAATTTCCGCTCCTGGCAAAGAACAAGCCGTAATGAGATGTACAAAAGACACACTGCTGTCGGTAATGCGGCAGATCTCCCACGCCACGAGGACAAGTGGCTAAAGGAAGACGTAAGAGAAAATACATTCATTTCACACACTCAAGAATCCATGAGCATGGGATCTCCAATCTTCCTCCACATCCGTAATGGCTAATGAACACCGAGACATCGCTTCGTTACTGTCCGGAGGAAATTGAACCAGTTTGCCAAATTTTCCACCATATTAACTCTCCAAAACCTCAAAATGAATGATGAGGAATTTTGGCCAATATTAATTTTACCAAATTTTGCATCATATTTAGCTTTCAAAATTTGGTTAAAATTGAGTTTGCTAAAATTTAAGGGAAATTAAATATGCAGAGCCAGTAAGGGTCGAATCAGCATGCGGTGGAGTGATGGAGAGTTTACAAGATGGGGGTTATAATATTCTAAGCCTTACAAGTGTATCATTGTTCTTTCAAGTTTTTGAGATCCTCCAACGGCCCTCATAACGTCATAACTCTTCATTTCCAGTCACGTCCTGATAAGGAATCTGGGGGATTTGAAGAAGAAAATGAAACAGTTCAACCACCTGCATTTCATTTATCAACTCAAGCCCTTTGAGCTCTCATACTTAACTACATATAACTCTACTACTTTACAATACAAGTTGACTTTTACAATTAACACGAAAGATAACTTAATCGATGGAAAGAAACGTACCAATATTATTTTTCTATTAAATTAATCAAAAAACCTTCTGCATTAGTATACCTGTAATGTTTATTGTATCTTCCATATTACAAATATTCTTAATATTATATCACTTATGTATATCAGATATCCTATCAAGTACTAAATATTGAAAGTATTGTAATTTATTATATTAACAGATAGTATCAATTATATTAATCATTTTATAGTGTATTTTAATTTTAATTTTGAATGTTATCAATGGTAAGTAAAGAACGCATATGAAATTGGTGTTTATTTATTTTGAAGTTTATGACATATTTATTACGATGTTTTGATAAATAAATAATGTTGTTTTTCTTTATCAAAAAGTGGGACGTAAGCCGACATTTGAAGAAGAAAGAAGAGTTTAAGTAAAAGAATCACAGAGATTGGAAAAATTGGTGGGTTGGTTAGACTTTGCGGTTGAGCCGAATCGATCTGAGCCATTCCCATAGGTTAGGATTAAAATGTAGGGAATCTGGGTGAGCTGAGGGCTGACCAAAGAGAAAGCCGAAGCGTGGTTTGAGGAGGATGATGGTAGCAAATGGGTCTAAACAAAAGGTGGATAGGTAGCAATAAACCACTTGAGGGATCGTCTGCTCCGGTGAGATTCCTAATTTATTTTCCCCATTTGCTCCCAGGTTCAATCCCCAGGAATCTTCTAATGATTTACTCCAATCTCTAATTCTCCCCTTAATTTGCCCATTTGAACTGGAGAGGATTTCTCTATTTGCCAAGTCATTAGCAATTGGCTTAGCTTCATTGTGGGAAACCCATCTGTTAAATTAAAATATGTTTAAATTAATAAAATATTTCATTCCATTCTTATTAGGATTTCGATAATCCCAAATTTTATTTAGGTTATATTATAACTATCAATATTAGTACAAAAGCCTTTCGGTTTCACGGTGGACGCTTCTGAGATCTTTATACTATATCTTCATAATTATGCAAATTTATACCGCCAAATTGACTTTTCTTTGTTTAATACACTCTGTTTTCTCAAATAGAATGTTCAACCGATTTAAATTAAAAGGTCAAATATTTAAAACCAGAATTAGAAAGCCTGGTTAAGGCATCCTTAGATTTAAAACTCTCTAAGAGACAGATTCAAATCAAATTTAATGAGTTAGGTCATAATATTAGATGAGACACAATTGGAAATATTAAGAATCAAATGGGGAAAAGAAGATCTGCCAAGTTGAAGGAAATCAAACACCTCCAATTGAAAAACCGCCTAGAAAAGTGAACCGAAATGTGCTCCGAAAACTTAAACCGTCTTTTTGAAATTGAAAAAAATTTGGAAATCTGTCGACAAAGAAAGGGTTAAACGAGTCTGTTCTGCTTGGAGATGACGACTGTTTCTCATCCACCTTCGCAAAGTTCACCACATTGAAGACCCAAAGGATGTTCACAACAAAAAGATCAAATGAAGCTCCGTCCATCGTGAAACTTAACGGCCTCTGTAGTTATCTTTTAATCATAGTATTATATACTTTACATTCATGAATAACATTTTAATATATTATTCACAATTTTACTACGAAGAAACATGGTTCTTGACATTAATTTTAAAAGGAATGTGATGTGAATGTGGCGTAACGCAATAATATCTAACCGAATCTACAATATACCGTTAGTAAAGAACATACAGATACATTCCAACTTCGTATAATGAAATGATGAACATGATTCGTAAGTTTCCTAGTAATTTATGCGTAGATATTTAGTATGGGTGACTGTTGGGTACAGTATGTGTCTAAATAGAATATGCATTATATTATATTATGTACCGTATTTATATAAATTAATATAAATATATGAAATGTATATTATGTACAAGGGATAGAAATCATAAAACAAGAATTCCGCAGAGGATTTTGAAATTATGTAGAATTTTTCCTCAGAACGTGATGAAAATGAAGGAGGGCCATTATGGAAAGACCAACGTGTCAATTATCATTTGATAAAGAGGAAAAGAGGAAGGATAAGAGAGATAATAACATTCATAGGCATCATATCATTCACTCTCCGAATGTCATCAGGGCGATCAATCGTCAATGGAGAAGAAAGTTTGGGAAAGAACTTCAAAGGTTGCATCGTTCATTGGCCGTGCAACCAATCATCACGGTCGAGTGGATTCTTTTAAACCACACAAAATGACTCATAGTGGCAATGTTCTTTCATAAGTATTACATTTAAAGTCACATTATAATACTATAAATACACAAAAGAATATTATTTTTATAAATTAATTAAAGTTATTAAAAGTACAAGTTCTTTCAAAATTAGGATTACTGTTATTAAGAGAACTTGTAAAAGAATGAATCAGAGAATATTATATTATCCAAATATGAAGGGAGTGATTGATGTGATTGGAGGTAAAATTTGCCGACGTGCCAAAATTGTTCAAATCTCGGCTTTGTGAGAAATTCTTACTTTTCTTCTCCCTCCTTTCACCTCGTTCTTTTCCAATAGTTGTAGGGAGTTCCTCTTATTTCTTCCTCCGTCATTTACCTTTCGGGCACGTATTATGGAATTGCGTGTGCTGGGGGTTGAATGGGAACAGCTAAGGAAGGATCATGAAAAAATAATTAGCGACTTTCATTTATACTCACGTTGTGAGTCGAAAGGAGGTCCCTCGACAAGATAAAGAATCAAGGTTTACTCGTTAAATTATCCAACAATGGCATTAAAAACTCCATAAAATCGGCCATTTCCTTTTCCCAACCACGTCGCTTCTCCTTGATTTGTAACTTAAAAGGAAAAGTGAGAAAAACAAGAAAAAGCTACAAAATGGCAATTTTATTATTTATGTATAAGCTACAAAAATACTTTAATTATAATCACTTCATTTTATCAGAAATATTTTATTGAATGAGAAACAAATACGGAATTGTTGAAGCTTTATTATTACTGAATGTACCGATATTGGGAATATTCGTAAATATTTTCAACCAAATAGAAGTATTGAAGAACCAACGCACAATAAAGCCTAGTGACCTGACAAAAATCTAAATATTTAATTCTTTGTGAACTAAGCCGGAAAGAAGTTCGAGACATCAATTTGTATTTATTGTTAGTAAAGTGAAAGTTTATAAATCAATGTGATTGATTAAAACATCTCAAATATGTTAATTTGAATATAAAATTAATATTGAGGAATATGCGTAATATTCAGTATACTACCTACATATGATGTATTGTGTTATAATATTTATGAAAATTACCCATGTAATGTACTACCTATACTACATTTTAACACTAAAAGTACAATTTTATAAATATTTTATAAATATTATTGCATTTATTCGTTTTACAGATACATGTTTTTGTATAACAACTGTGTGTTACGGTATGATAAATAAAATATGCTGCATATCCAACAACACAACAGGCTGAAAATGAATATGAGAATTTCCTTTTTGACTTGCAAATAGAAAGCATATAGCATAGATTTAACATAATATTATATAAAAAATAAATAAATTACAATCATTGATATTATGTCAGTACTTTATTAGCCACTCCAAATAAATAATTAATCAAGAATTAATAATGCAACAGAATACTTTTCTAGGAAATAACGATTTTTAATTACAAAAGTTCAATTTCCAAGTCTAATTCATGTCTAATTTATTGCATTGGACGCATCTGCCCTTCAAGTTAACTCAATATCCTTAGCATAAACCAGACAATAATAAGAGTTGAATAAACGATCAAAGAAAATGAATTTTGTATACATTCATGTATACTAAATATAAATAAGTATGTACCCATAAATTATTAGTAAAAATGTACTGTATATTATATTCTTGGAAAAAATGTCAGAACCGGGAATTATTTTTGACATGATGAGAGAGACAGTTAGTGATTGGATATTTCTTCTTCACAAGTTGCTCATTTGGTTTTTCCCTTATTAACATGAGTGAAAGTTTCTCCTCCTTTTCCTTGTTGTTTCACCTCAGCCAGATTGCCGGAGGTGGAATGAGAAATTGCTTCCAGCTTTGCATGTGTGGATATTTAAAAGGGTTCCCTCACCCCAAAGTGCAAAAATAAACAAAAGAGCCAAAGCTACCTGGAAGGGAAAAATCGATACAATTAATTCAGAAAAGAATAATAGGGACGTCTACCTATACGGAAAATAGGAAGTTCCTAAGCCCCGAATTCAAAGTGTGAGTTGTGAAGGAGGAAAGGGAAAAGGAGATGGCCTTTAAGAAACCCGATAAATGATATCCAACCGCTTTTAATGTCATTTATAGCTCCCCAGTAAAACTTTATTATCCTCCGAGTGTTAAAGGGGGTTTAAATTAAAAGAGAACCCATTCACAATGGATAACACATGGAGAAATATGAACAATCAACGGAGAGTTTAAGGAGCTTTTGATCATAATAAGGATAATGAATGCAAAGGAATTTTCTTCGCTCGATATTCCAACCCTTTGTCCTTTACGTTCGTGACTTTATATTCGATCCCAGCTTTCTCAACACCTTTGCTAAAAAGGATTAACACGTAGGAGTCGACTGTATTTGCATATTCTTTCCACTCCTCCTCAACTCACAGGTATTGCTCATGTCGCATTTCATTCCAGGACTTCCTCTGTGCCAAAGTTAGGCATTTAGCCAGTCAGGTCCAATAGACCAAGTTTTGCATAATGTGAGTGAGAAGGTTGACAGTAAAAGATTAACCCAGGTGTCGTACATAAAGGACTTGGAATGCTTTTCTAACGTCCACCATCCACGCGACCCACTTTAAACCACTTTTAATTTAATCTCCAATTTCTTTCCATTACTCTGCATTAACACTACTCTACATAATGGGAATAATCTCTTAATAGGACACACAGAGATTATAAGTTTTAACTTTTTGAGGGAGCGAAATTAAACCAAATTAAACTTCTGTGCATATCATAGCAGAATCAAACATCAGCTTTGAATCTTAATATACTTATGCAAATGATGCTCTTTAGTTTTTGTTGATTAAATGGGAAACTGAAGGGAGTTGGTAAATAAAGAGGTAATTAGGACGAGATCGTAAATTATTTAAATTGTTTATATAAAAATCTCTCGCATGCAAAGTGAATGTGGGGAATAAATTATTCTGTCCATGGTTTATCAGTTAACGATATATTATGGAAAGTAATTGCTGCTTGGTCTGGATGTGAAATTAAATTCATGCATGGTTTAACCCCAAGGTGTATTTACTCGCTTCAATAATGGCTTCAGTGTTTCACCCAACATCAAGTTTGGAAAAGTACACACTTATAACTAAAAGGGTTAATTTCTCCATTAACCAAATTATACCAAAGAAATAAAAATTGAATGGGCCAATTGAAGAATAAATTACATGCTTTGAAGATGAAGGTTCTTTAATTCGTCAAAAATGGGTGAAAACGGAAGAAACTCTTTTTTACGAGCACTATGAAATATACTACTGTTATTTATCATATACAAGTATATCATAAATGCATACACATTCATACTTAATATAGCTATTACATAATGCATAGTTATATTTACTAGCTTAACTAGTATTAAAAATGGCCAGACAGTATATCAAGCTGAAACAAAAATAACACATATACATACAATATGTCTAGAATTTGCGAATCTCTTTAGATAGATATTTACTGATATTTTTAAAAATTATATAAAAAGTAGGAATAAATAAATGAATATAATGAAAATATACTTAATCATAAATATTAATATTTTTTAGCCATTGGTCACGAAAAAGTGATTGATTAGAAAGATTAAAAAATTGAGCTAAGCACAGGTGTTAAGTGATTACTATACTTATAAATGTAAAATAAAAGGTTTTCAAACATACGAGTTGTTAATCCGAAATGGGTTTTAATTCACCGCCTTCTTCCTAACTCTTTCCATCCGTGTTTTGCACATTTACTCCTTCATCCTTTTCCTCTCTCGTCAACTCTTTTTCTATTCAGCTTCAAATGTAAGTGCATTTGAAAGAAGAAAGAAATATAAATAAGTTACTAGAAAAATGTGTTATTAGTTATTACGCCTTCTGTACTTACATTGTAGAAAATACTTTAGAATTGTTAGTTTTAGACTCGAGGCATTCGTGAGTTTTACAAACATATTACGCCTGTAAAAAAAACTTCTTTATATGCGTATTTCTCCGCTCGCGTGTCGGAATGGCTGCTTTCACATTCCCCGTACCATTAAGAAGGTCCGAAACTCGGAGGGCTTCAAACCTCGGAGAAAATGAGGGAAGGGAAATGGACCAAAGCTATGTACACAATGAGGATCCAACACAATGCCCTTCCCTCTGGCAAATAACACAATCAAGACAGGGTTTGATTGAAAGAAACCAAAACCTTCTTTCAACACCATTTTTTTCAAAAATTGAACAGAGTTGTTCAAAGGGTTGGGGAAATGGAGACATAAGAAAATCCATACTTGTATTTTTCACATAATGTCATTCTTCTCTTTACTTTCAATTGCGTGTGAAGGTGGAGTCTCCCTATATAATTCCCATTCTCTGCTTTCCTTGTATTTTTACCCACTGGACTGAATGTGAGCTGGTGGCATTAATTCCTCGTCCAACTCCCACACAGCTTTCTCTCCATTTTATAATTTCAATGGACGGGTTAGTATCAAAACTCTCCCCCTTACTTTGTCTATAAAGATAATATATTTATTAAATATCAACGAGCTCGGTCAATGTCCAGGCCAAGAAAACACATTAATATTCTATTATGAAACCCCCATTCTCAATAACTCTTCCTTATGATTATAAGAGGATGGTTGAAATGACAGCGTGTGCACCTTGCTATTACTTTCCTCTTACCAAACTCCTCCTTAAGTAGGACATTAAGAGCTCCATTAAACTCATACTTAACTTCTCACTATTCAGAACAATATTTATTTTATGCCTATGCCCCTAACTATTTTGAGCACTTGAATCAACTTTACAACTTGTTACAATTTATAAGTCGGGAATATTGATCATACTTTAAGAATACATATAAACAATTATTGTTTATTGGTACTACTATACCATATGTGTTATTATATTCTTGTAAATTCAAATCAAATTATTATATTGAAATTGGATCAAATTCGATCATTCATGTTTTGTATACACTGTAGGTTTACTGATAGTATGCTGAAGAATGTAATATGATTCTCAACAAAGGACAGAAACTAATCGAAGTAGACAAAAATTTTCAATAGTTATTTACCACCCAAGCAAGTATGTGTTGGCCAAATGAGTTGACTCCTGCCTAGCTTCCTTTCCTATTCTTTAAAGATTCACTAGTATTATGGGGTTTCGTTTACGATTCATTTATTAAAAGAGAGTGAAA
>JAQGBZ010000734.1:0-15431 GCA_034687125.1 Neelides folsomi
GTGTGTGGTTGTGTGCTAGCTTGTATGTGTGATTGTGTGCTAATTTGGTGTGTGCTGTGTGGTAACTTGTAGTTGCCGGGAGGCGGTAAGTATTTTGGGTATTGAATCCAAAACGCTGCAAACCATAACTTTTAATGAAACCAACATGTATGAAAAGAATTTAAATATATTAAATTTTGAAAATCTACCGATCAAATAAATATCAGATATCGGTTTTCTGTAAAATATAATTTTAATTATTTACGGTATCGGTAAATCCCTTGTTATCATTGTATCGCCAACTTGATGCATAGTGCTCACAGTTTTTATCTATAACGCTGTAATAAACAGGTACTTTTCTCCTTGTGTCGTTCTCAATACAAGTTCTAAATCGCTTGACGCAATCTGACTCCGATCTTCTCCTCACTTTGCGATCGTAGTCTTTGAAATTGTTGATTTTACAACATTCGTCGTAATAAGTTTCATTGACGATTCCTCTTCGTTTATAACCAACATTGTCTTTGACGTCAAATTTACTTCCTGCGTCTACGTTTACTTCCACGAACCATCCCGATGAGGCGTAAAGAAATGTGTGATGATATTTCAATCCATAGCCAATATTCACAAAATCTTTAACTTGAACAATATCGCAACGCTCTGCATGTTTTTCAATGAGTTCACAAGGAATCCATTCTGTTGGGCAATCGATTATTCCATTAACCCCCAAAAAGAAACTGATTAATAGAAAAGAAATTGTTTCATTCATTTTGATCAGGAATAAAGAATGAGAAATTTTTTCGCTATTTATTCGTACAAGAATGTAGCAAAAAATATATTCCAAGAATTCTGACGTCGCTTATAACTCATTTTCGTTATAATGCAATAATAAATATGTACCTGTATCAATTCATTAGTAAAACAATGTTAGATATTATATAATATTAGATACAGATTTCTGTGAAGCTTTAAAAATACAAATACTAATAACAATAACAATCTCAAATATGTACTTACATTACTGCTCAGATACTCTATATAAACTATAGTCTAATATGTCTATATAATATAATATACATAATATAATATATGGTTTCCCTAATATATGTATGACATTATGACATGACATTATGACTATGCATTATAATTACTAAGCATGATTAATTTTATTAAGATGTCTACATTATGAAGCAAATGAGTCAAATGACGTTTGAAAAAGAAAAAAGGTTTCGAGGAGAACGATTGTATGCTTATTATTCTGAAGTTCAACACTTTATCTTTACGGGTTTAAAATATCCAAAATCAACCTTGAAATGATCCTTTAACTCATTGTCAGTTCATTCTTCATTATATGTGGAGTTTAAATTCGAGGGCGATGAACTTCCAGATTTTAATTTAAATATTATTATGTAATATGTATCCATAATTAACTATAAAATTATTAAAATCAAAACCATACAATAATTAATTACAATTACGAATATGTTAAAAAATTGTAAATGAATTAATAAAGTATAACATTTATTGAATAATGGGATTATCATGAAATTACATTTTTATTTAAATATATTCCGACTGCTCTCTAATTAAAAATTAAACTAATTAAATTAGATACATAGAATCTATTTGGAATTTTCTTTATCTTTGATATCACTTTCTGCTTCAGTTAAGATTTTAACAATTTCAAGATGCTCGTATCGAGAGGCCAAATTCCTGGGGGTATAACCACACACATCTTTGATATGCAAATCAGCTCCATGTTTTAATAATAAATATATGTTGGATTTCTAAATGTAGTTCATTTGGTTTTTGATTATTATCGATATTTGGTTGTGAGGGAGTTGTAATTTGATTCAATTTAAACCCTTTGTCAATTAATAATTCTTCCAGATTTTTAATTTAAAGATTGGAATTTTTATTTCGCCAAGATTGAAGCCCTTTATAATAAGCAACATCTGGACATGATTCTTTCCCATCTTGTTCATATTTTTCAATTATTCCAAGGAATAGATAAAATGATTCGACATGTTTCATTGAATAATAACGCTTCCCAAGGCGTTGGGACAATTCCTTTAGATATTTATCTAATTTTTTAAATTAAAATTTCACAATATTGTACTAATAGTACTAAATAATAATATTTAATTCTTAAGATATTTATAATATTATAACTTATTACGTTATTACAAATCATTTTTGACAAAACAATATTTAATAATGATTTTGAGTATCGTATATTCTAAACATATTGATTTTAATTGATAATTATAAATAGATTAGTATTTAATTTATTACAATCTTATTACCTTTAATATCCATTTAAGAAAATTCAGTATGTACGTGCCAATAATTACTACCTACTTATTATATAATTATTATATGTGAATTATTATATTTAATCTTACTGTAAAATTAAATATGTCTGGAAATTTTAAAATGAAATGAAAATATATTATGTACATCTAATTAAGCAATTGTGTTTTTAAGTGAACTCTTATATTTTTGTTTGCCAGCATATTTAAACATTTAATGTAAATATATTTCATATACCTTATTAATTAAAAGTACACATTGCCTCATTGATTGTTTTCATAATTGAATTTATATTAAAATGCATTTTGTATACCATTTTTACGTATTTGCTAATTGTAAGTATAATCGTTGTGCAAATTAATGATTCATTATATTAAATATGGACCTGTCCATAATACCTTCATGAAGCGTTTAATTAAAAAATCATCAACTGCATTAATTACATAGTCTTATTGAAACTAGTTATTTATAATAAAACAAATAATGAATATACTCTACCTGTAAGTCCAAGTTACTATTCTATAAATGAAAGAAGGGGAAAAGTGTACAAAGAGAAGAGTTTGTTTAATCTTTTATTTCTTTTAATCCCTCCATTCTTAAACCAGGGTAGTGAAACCTGAATGAATTAATTTGAATGGAGTCGTGATCGTTGGTTTTTTGTTATTTTAAAATAAAGAAAGCACCCATTCTTGTACATGTCATTATCATTATGCATATCACATATCTTTCTTCCCTTTCAAATAATCTAACACCAATGGTTAAACACAGATGAGATTTTGATAGGCTAAACATTGAATGAAATTGAATGAGAAATATCAGGAATACTAAATGGGTTTATATGAACATATAAATACAGGTATATTCATTATATGTAGATCTACCATATACCTTTAAATACAGATATGATATGTTGAATCCCATCCTATATCCACTAGGATTTTTAGTCTTATTTATTTATATGTATGTGTGCTGTGTACACATTATACATATGTGTATGTATTTATATGTATTGTGCCCTGCATACCTTTTCTAAATATGAATGAAAAAACATTTAAGATTTCACATTCTTCAAACGAGAATTCAAACTGCAGGTAATTTTCATTTTAAGATCTTTTGTCAGTTTAGAAAATATTTTCATTTTTCTTTTAGGAATTTACGATATGGGAATGAAAGGTATTTGATTCTCATTCAAACTTATCTCACATATCACATCCATTTCCATTAATTGTAAGTTATTTTATATAGGCGATCGATAAAGCATAATGTAAATAATCAAGAATTTTCAACAGACTTTAAATAATATATATCATTATTTACAACAGTGTAATGGCAGAATACCTTTTCAGTTTCTAATTAGAATGAACATATGAAATTGTAGTGACTGTTAATTGATGATTATCGCTAATCGACAGACTTCCTCCTTGCACGTGGCCACTCTGAACCCAGGGGTGCCCTAATGAAGCGTATAGGTAATCAAGCGGGCTCTTCTTTGCCCAACGTAAAATTGAAATACTCAAGGGAGGTTCCGCATTAGCATTAAACGAGTTCCTGATGGAGAGAAACATACCATAATTGTAATGTCATAAATAGCGGACTGTGCTGAGGACCTGAACGGATCCACAAATGATTAGAATTAGGCGGATAGATAAGAGTTCCATGCTATGCCTCAACACTCTTGTAATTGGTGTGTTTAGAAGAAGCTCCTGCTCACTCACCACCGGCCCTCGTTGGACTAATTATAAAGGAACATATGGCAAGGGGAAGAGGGGGCCCTTTCTTCAATGTCAACAAGCTACCAGTTTTAATATTATTTTTCCCTTCCACTTTGGGAATCGAAATGCATGACTGATACGGAATGAGGAACACTCTTCATAGAGCAATAAACTTTGCCTTCAACCCCTTTACTTACACATAATTACAATATAGTGGAAATACATAAAGAAATACGTACAGATATCATTTACGATAAGAGTTAGAAATAAAGTACAGCTACAGCTACATAATATATGTACATACCTACATACCTATTATTTTTATTATCTTATGTCTAGAATTTTTTAATTTTTAAAATAATCAAATTGTAATAAATAACTGTAATTTCTATATATGGTTTTTGATCAATGATCATTTTTGATCATGCATTAACATATTGTATAACCTTAAATATAAGAATTTACACTTTATTTAAAGATAAATGTTCATACTTTTATACAAAGACTGTTTGGGTTTCAAATCCATTCAAATCTTTATTTTCAATACTTCCATTGTTATATGGTTATAACTAATAAATAAGAAAAAATGTATGAATAGTGATGTAATCGGATTTAATGGATTATATCTATAAGTGTGATTGAAAAGGAGAACCAAAAATAATTTTGATCTCGGTGGTCTAAAAAAGGCATAATAGGGGAGTTTTAATGTTAAAAAGAGATGCAGTATTGGTAGTTGCGTGATAGTCTCTTACATGCATCGACTTGGAGTGGTTCATTTCATTAGAGAGATTACAGTGTCAGCAGAAGCTAAAGGGTATTTTCCCTTTCCCTTTCCACCTTTATCATCTAATCATGAGTGGCTGGCGTCTTCGGCTCCCTTCAACCCCCTTCATTTGAGTTCGAGAATGAAGGAAATTCTTGGGCCGGTCGTAAATGATCGGGCAGGTGCCTTCTGCAAAGTGAAGGGTCGCACAAAAATTGGAGTAAAAAACACTCGAAGCTCTTGAAGGTTCAATTCCCTTAGGAACGTGTCGCGTGTTGGATTGTCCATGTAGTAAACCACCAATTTTTAAATGTAATTTCACCAGAGTTGATCATCGGTTGGTTATGATGAGTCTAGACAAGACTCCTCGGCTGTTGCGAAAAAACGATTAAATTTTTCCTTTTTTTGAAATTTGAGCAATTCTATTAATTCCTACCATTTTTCTGACATACTGTACATTTTGCTTCTTATACTGTAGCATTAATTTATGTAGCATTAATACATTTTTAAATACATGCAGTTAGTATTTTAGTATTAGAGATTATTTTCTAAAGACCGCTATGTTGACTCAAGTGAATATTTGTTACTTTATTTATTTAGATTTTCTACGTCAAAAATTATGAATAGTTTGAAATGAGAATGTGGGAATGTTTCATTAAGATGAAGAGGATGAAAAGATTTTTTATGTAGATTTAAAGTATTTATACTTTTCTCAGTCTTGCTATGATGGCCCAGTTGACCTGACAAAGAATGTAAAAGAATCCTTAAGAAAAGATGTTTGTAGAAGGCAGAAGGGAAAAGAAGGGTGTGATTGAGGGTGTGAGATTATCCCTCTTTATACAATTTATCCGTGAATATGATAAGTGATAAAATCTTGAATAATGAAATGAATTCTCTCGTATGACCGAAAGTAATGGGGGAGATGAGTGATGTTGGGAAATGTGGGATAAAGGCTTCTACAGGTGGGACTTCCTTTGTATGGGAGACTTGGGGATGACAGGTAATTTGTCCATCAAAGTCATTATAGATAAAAGAAATGCAGAAAAGTCGAAGGGATTGCTTCCTATGAATACAACTCATGTATACACAAAGACACAAACTCTTTAAGCTATTTTTTAAATACTTCCAAATAGATCCGAGGATTTCTCTACATGATCTTCAACTCAACGTATTTATAATAATTAGTGACATTTCTTTGCATTCATTCAAAATTCTCTCATTCAAAATTTTCAATTCAGATTCGTTGCGTTTCGCGCATAATAAAGGGTTTATTCAAGAAATCTAAATACAAGAACAGACCTAATTTACAATATGAAATGGGCATTTAACGTTAATTCACTTTAAAGACATTTTACTTTTACGTGTTATTTATCAACATTGATTTAATATTATTTACATCAACAGAATCAACAAATTTATACAGAGTAAAATTTGGACATTAACTTCCATTTACAACATTTATGTATATGAATTTAATATATGATACATATAGTATCTACAAAGTAAACAATATCTCTGTATTAGTATTTCTAAAATACACGCTTTCACAATTTTTCATCAAAAACATATTTACGGAAATGGGTTTTCTTTGAAAAATATTCACTAGCAATTCTTAATAAGTCAAAATAGGGGATTTGAATTGAAGAGTAAATAAAAGATGCTAATAAATAAAGAACCCTAAACGATCACATTATTTATGACGACTTTCAGCAATTACTTTACAAACCAGCGAGCCGAGAAGATGTGAGATGCGAGATGCGAGGGAATTTAATGAAAAAGAGAAATGATTATAAAAAAGGTTCTAAATTGGTTAAGCCCCTCAGGTAAACCACAAGAACGAGACGATAAATCTACGGCTAACCAGACAGTTGAAGAGTAATTGACTCAAATTAGTTGTAATAATAGGTAACTCCTCTTGGAAAAGTAATTCAATGAAAATCGATTAGGATTCATTTCCCGTCCAAAATCACCCCTTTAATTTACCTCAATGATCCTCTTTAATTCAACATCAAATAATACATACTGACTCGAGCTAGAAAGCCTTAAATGAAAAAGATAAAATAAGCTCATCATTGGAACTGATAAAAAACATCGTTTGAAATTTTGATAACGACTTGAACTTACATTACGTATATTTTAAAAGTCGGGTTTTTTATATGCGGAAGAGGGGAAAATAAGAAGTTTATGATTTTATACTTTTCCAATTGAGAGCTCTTATCTTTTTCTCCCCTTCCGTTCCATCGAGAGTTTCGAGAGAGAAAAGTTGTCCGGTGAGTGTTTGGATCCAATGAGCCCAATTTTGAGATGAAACGAAAGGGCAACCTGTTTGATCTCTATCTTTTATCATGGGGATGATGGCGTTCCGACAGCGACCCACCGCCAGACACACAATTCCCTTTACGTGCTACACGATGAGAGATAAGGAGTCGCGTGGCGATGTCATTTTTTACTCCACCGCTACTCATCCGAACTCAACCGCCTTCACCAGGTGCAACGCCGTTAAATCTTCATAACCCTAATGTGATAATAAACCCAATGAAACAGTCAAGAATTATAATGTAGAAAAAACATTAGCGCATCTTTAATTCTCATTTCATATCCGGCTTCGAAATATATTTCCTTATAATTTACAAACATTCACTTTTACATACTTATTTCTCTTTTGGAAATATATTCTTAATTCTTAATTGAAACTGAAAATGGCAAATATGGACAGAGTTACTTAACTTAACTATTATTATAACTGTAGAATGGACAAAACGATTTTGTTTAATATTAAGTAGCATTTTTATCATTATGTAAATAGTATGTACCTTATTGTAGTACACAAAATTATAAAAGTGTTTACATGTATTTTATTTAATGTCACAACAAGTCTGGAATTTGAAATAACTATAGACTATAGCTATTATGTAAGAGTAGATATGTGTCGAGGTGATAGGTACAAGTTCCTTAACATTATTATTCTTTCCTTTTCCTTACAATAAGGTTTGTCTTAATCTCATTAGATAATCACAATTAAATTATTAAGTAAGTTTATATTGTTATATGATAAACTATTTTATTTCAGCTTTTGAGCTGTTAAGAGTTCTCGAAGTGCGTTTATGTAAGTTTGAGCCATTTGAAGTGTTTCGAATTTTGAGAGTTTATGATCAGAGCCGAGTGATGGGATGACTTCACGGAGCTTGTCGAACGCGTCGTTCAGCCCATTCATTCTCCTTCTTTCTCTGAAACACAAAAAGCAAAATGGTCTAAAACACAACAATTATGAAGCACAGTAGTACCTATAAACTATTGTGCACCTAGTTCTATATTCTTAAGAAATTTAAATAAGGACTAAAAATAATCAAACCTACATCTCACGATTTATCTTTATCACTTCAGTCCTTATTTATCGTATAGTTATAGCTTAAAATGTACTATAAAATTGCACAAGAGATGAAAAGACTATAAAAAGAGAAAAAACTTAACACTTCTTAAAAATGAAAAATTTATCAGATTAATAAAAACAAAATTCCCAATATGTAATGTAATTCAAAATAAAATATCATTAAAGGTATGTAAACTACATATCTTGTTTCGGAGTTAATAACCTTGGCGGGTTGTCTATGGTTTTTGAGTCTAGAGATGGGGATTATATGTACAGATATTTTGTATACAGACAGATTATATACCTATACAAATACATATAAATAGTACATACCTACATACATTACATGCATTACCAGTAACAGTGCACAATCCGGGCCTTTTAAGATTACGTTTAGCAAGAGAAATCTTATACCGAGCCGATATATGAAATTTTTGATATTCCAAATCTAACTTGCCATTAATTCCGGTAATACCTACCTATGTAAGTACTACATATTCCACTCTATATGGTATTTGTATGGGTGTGGGTTAGGTAGTAATCGAGGGCGGGTTTTTAACATGAAAACGGGATAAGATTAATTTAATCTGGAAATATTAAAATATTCCACACCTTGCATTTGCTGCAACTCTTCTTCTTTTGACGATCGCTTGAGTGGGAGGTTTTTCGCTTTTCCGCCGTCCACCAACTCCTTTCTTTCGCACTCCGTCGAATATTTTCCCACCCGAGGTATTGAGATTCGGAGGTTCTTCTGTAAATTGGCTCTCAATATACTTCATATCTTCCTCCGCCCAATACGAAGTTTGAAACTGATCACTCGAGTTTTGGTCATAATAATAAGGAGGTTGGTAACACTGGAACTCCTCCTTGTAGCAAAGATTATGTCCCACGTTCATTGTTCTTTATTTGCAATTATTCACATACACAAAAGATCTCACTTTTAAACAAAAGACATTGATATCAATTTATCAATTACCAATTTATCAATTGTCTTATCACTCCCATCACACCTATAATCCTATCATATACCAATACAGGTAAACCCGAGAGAGGTGAAGGAGAGCTCTTAACGGAGAGAGAAGTAAAAGAGAAATGATGAGCAGGAAAAAGAAATTAATTGATTTCTCCCACCCTTCCGAAGGAACAACCCGCTTGGGTACTTTACTCAGCTAACTCACTCAGCTTACCTGGGGAAGGTTCCTCCACTCCCCTAAGCTTCCCAAGTCCCAACTCAAAATAGTACGAAGTCTACGGAGAAGTCGAGATCCATGGAAAGGAGGAGAGGTGTAAAAAAAGTAATATCCTGTCTTTGCCCATATTCAAATAGTATACAAAAATATACCATTCATCACATTAGGGAGATACAAATAATGGAACAGGGAAGCTTTATTGAACACCACGTCCACACATGATACATTACTGACTTGTATGATAAATCTGACTTATATGATATATGAATGTGAGTTTGAGTAGATGAATGGTCAAAATATTGGAGTTGTTTCTTCAAGTTATGCCATCCATCCAAAGAGGTGAATTGAGCTGAATGGGGAGATGATGACTCCTCACGGTGTTCCGACTTGCCTCCTAATGGAGATCCATTCGGACCTTCAACCGAGCCATCCTAGTTAAACAAACTCATCATTATTTGGCACAATAAAGCCATCTCCAATCAAATCTCAATTCACACTTGTCCATCCTCAGCTACTTTATCCCAACACTTGCAAATTACTCACATTCATCTCGAGAGTGAAATGTGAAGACACAAATGACTTTATTTATTCATTTCATTTCTTCAATCCTATTGATGCCTCAATTTGCCTCCTTCTTTGTGTTCCGTCCAATCATTCTCTCATTCAATCACCTTTATACCAAACAACAATTTTCAATAATTCGTTCGTCGGAAAGCTTAACGCTCAATATAGGAATCTTATTGCGTCCTTTGCGACTACCCCTTTATTACTAAATTACTATAGATACAAATACACTCTTGTAACCATAGTAAAACGTGGAAAAATTCCAAGAATTTCCTTATCAAATAACATTTCCTCTAGTTTGGAATACAATTTCATCTTTTTCTTACTATTCTTAAAAATAGTGATTGATTCAAAATTGGAGTAAAATTATTACATGTATGGTATAGTATAAATAATCCAACATAATACATGTATACTTATGGTCATCACTTAAATCATATATATTGCATAAGTTTAAAGATCTAACCTAGGTATATTATTAAACTTGATCAGTTCCAAGAAGAAATAAATAATAGTTAACGTTGAAATGAATGAAATTTTTGCGGTATTTTATGCACGCGGTTTATAATGCTTACTGAATTTCAGTTTAATTTGTCAACTATTAGTAATATGGCTAAACTGTGAAGTGATTGTCATTCAATAACGCAAGCCGCCTCAGAAAATATCAAAAAGGATAAATCCAATTTTCTCGGAATATTTCTCTTCGCTTACTCAGACTTTCTCCTCTTTCATTCTTCTATCTATTAATTTTATTATTTACAAAAACCCAATGCGTGCTAACTAATAACAGAGTTACAAAATTACTTTATTTAATACAAATCACAGTTTAAAATAAGATTATAGTATTTTTGTGTGTAAACCTAATTAGAATTCGTTAAAATAATACAGATAATTCATACCCTTAAACCCATTCATGATTAACTTTAAAAAGCGATTTGAATAGGGATAGAATATAGTAATAGAGCAGGTAAGACCATACCGTAAAACTGTAAGTTTACATATACCCCTTTTGTTCGAATTGAGGCCCGGGCCTCTATATGAAATAATGAGCTTAACCCCCGGCCACAAATCGAACCCGGCCATTATTCGAACTCCGGCCATTAATAAAATTAAAATTTTTTCGCAGTATTACCTCCACTCTAATTTTGAACTCAAAACACTTTTTGACACTCTATTCGTTATTTCCGCGTTGAGGTATCATAAATATCTTTATAATAGCAATTAAAGCTTAATTAAAATATTTAAAGAGATTTAGCCACGCGTTTTAATGTGTAAAATTTTCGATAATTCTGAAATTATGCTTTATGACCCGACCCCCTTTGACCCCCGGCCTTCATTTGAACCCCGACCACAATATATAATCTCAAGCTTCACCCCCGGCCTTCTTTCGAACTCCGGCCTTTTTTCGAACAAAAGGGGTATTAATATAAACTAAAATGTAGGTTATACAGGCGAATGTTAAGTGCGTATCAGAAAAACGGCACTTACGTCTTTGAACTGAATCATTGTAAATATATTTATGCAGCATATACTATATCTGTATATGTATACCAACAAATATAAATATATGAATCATATGATACAAATATGAAACAGTTGGTTCTGAGTCTGGGCGTATGTGTATTTATGTACCTAATGTAGGATACAGAGAATCTATCAATGACATGGATAGAATCCACTAATGATTTGGTGAATTCCCATACGATGCCTAATAGCTATGCAGGTATACTCTACTACATAAATATTTCCGTCTTCCTCATCCAGGTGTAGAATGAAAGAAGCGCGACATAAGGTGGACGAGCATGAGGATACAATATAAATATTTTATGCTTACCAATTACCAACTAATTATGTTATATACTTATACCATATATTAGAGAAATTAAGTAGGTATTATATTACTTATTCACGTACATTTTCCACATATCTATGCATATACGAATTTTTAATGTGGTCAGTGTTCGCGCATATAAATATCCTGGCCTTCCTGGCATTCTCCCTTAAAAGACTTAAAATTCAAAAACATAATTGTATATAAATTGTTCGAAGTCAATTAATATCATTCATATATGACACTTATACTCATACATATTACATATGACTCCGATCTCAAAAGACAATACAATTGAATACAAAATACAAGGTATTGACAACAAAGATGAGTAATTTAATTAGGTATTTGAAGGTTACAAATTACTTAAATAATGGCTATAAGTTTAAATACTAATTGTTCCTTGGGTTGTGGTTGTTATTAAGATAGGAATAGGATAAGTCAACAATTGATTTAAGCAATTAAGAAGATTTGAGGTAAACTGAAGTCGGAGGGAGAAATTGTAAAGACGCGTATAGGCCTTAATCATATTATGGTTTCCCACGATTCCAGACATCTGGCATGACTTTGCAGTCTCAGTTCGGATGAGTCTCCTTTACCTTGACAATGCTTAGCTATCCCTTAAATAAAGATCGAGGATTCTTATTTCTGGTCATTTACTTGTGTAACTGCGAAGGTAATGCACTTGTTATTATTCCAAATTGTAGTGAAATACCTTCCTAGTCCACCTGCTGAGTTGATTGTCTTCTGGATGAGGGTTCCTCTTTCTCTCTGCTCACAAACCGAGAAGCAGCTTCTTCAAATTAACTCATCTTTACTTCTAAAAATACTTTCTATAGGAAAATCTCCTTTGTTTTATTTAAAATTTCACGCTTTTGGCTCCGCTTGTCCTACGGGATGGAAAGATTTCCGAAGGCATCCAAACTCCTCACTTACAAATATCATATTATATACAGATTGAAATATCATATTGTCTACAGAATTGATAGAGGAATGCTAAGGGTGGTCTTGGTCAATTATGTGCAAGCCTTCATGAATTATTGGATGTTTATTGTCAACAATTAAAATTGTAAATTATAACATTTCGATGAATAAAAGCTTAATAACGACCTCCTTAAATTATTATTATTATTATCGTAAAAGCGTCAAATTAGAGAAAGCATTATCAATGAAACTTTTTTTATATTTTCAAATTAAAGTGTACAATATGAATCAATATTTGCTCAGTAATACAATTTGGAAACAGACCAAGGTAAAATATGGAATAACAATTAAATTCCGAACCGTTTGTCAGCATTTCAATATATAACAAAAGTTAGGTAATTTTAATTTGAGAAAAAAGACCGCTTAATTCGATTGAAGCCTTTCTTTTCTTAACAATTTTCAAATAGTATAAAAAGAAGAAAAATCTACTTTCAAGATATACCAACAGGTAATTTACAGTAAAAATGATTTTAAAATTTATCTTATATTTTTTCTTGTTTTTTAAGGCTGTAATGCCTTTTGGTGATTTGATGAGTGAATGAAAAGATTCAAGGTAAAATTTTTGGATTTTCAACTTATTTGAATTTTGAGTTTTTAAATATTTATATAATTACAATTTTTTATCAAATGTTAATTAAATATCGAAAATAAGGATTTAATAATATTTTTTATTTCAGAGTCAATACAATAAAGTTTATTCAAGTCCAGCAGAGGAACAACGAAGAATGAACATTTTCTCCCAAACTTTGACCAGAGTTAAACAATTCAATTCCAATCCTGACCACACTTACACTCAGGGAATCACAGCCTTTGCTGATATTACAAATGAAGAATATCGTGCAATGAGTGGAACAATTCCTGAAAATATTGATGCCAAAATATTTAACAGGTACTTGATGCCAATTTAAGGGAAAAACGTCTGCCGACATTCGCGGCTTGGACAGACCTATACTGCCTATACAGTAATGGTAATATAATGAAGTACACCTATATAGGTATATTTATACTATAGATTTGATAGACTATCCATGGGTGAGACTATAAATATCTAATTATAAGTTTGTACGTTTCCCGGTCCTGGCAAATGCATTCAGAAATTCAGATCCAGATTATTTCTCTTTAATTGTAAGCTAACAATAAATTCCAGTACAGAGTTCTATCCGAGCTGACGACAATAATAGGGTTTTATTACTTTAATTAATCTAAATACAATAGTTGATTATAAATACAATTAAGAAAATCTTAATCTTAAAATAAAAACCTGTCAAGTACGACGTCCATGCAAGATAGGTTGAATGTCTTCCTCCCTTCCATACAAGAAGACTAGGTAAATGTAAGTAAATCACAGTTTTAAATTATAAGATCATAACATAATAAAGAACAGTTTGAGTTGAAGATCAATTCAATTAGATATGGATCAATTAGGAGAACTCGAAAGAATTATAAATTATAAGTAAGAAATAATATTAGCTTTTATAATAAATTGGTGAAAATTCATTATTTTATAATAAAGTAATAGAAAGGTTCAAAAATTAATTTTTATTATTAAAAGAATTAGATGATCTAACAGTGCTGACCGTCCTAATCAAAAGAGAGAAGTGTTTTTTCCATCGATGGATCGCCATTTTGTAATTGTTGCATTGTTTGGGATATAACAACCGCAAGGTGAATTCAAATATTATTAAATTCACTGGAGTCGATGCAGCCAACAGAAAATCTTAATTTTGTAAGAAACAAGATATCATTTTCTTTTTAAATTCATAATTTGTAAATTAAACTCGATGGTTATGATAAATGCCGATTCGTTAAGACCATTTATTGGTTATATAATAACAAATAAACCTTTATCGATGTCAACAACTTTTTTAATTATTCAAATAAGATCAAGAATAATTTATTTTCTTTCTATGAATAATTTAGATTGGATTAACGATTGAACGCAAACGATTCATTTGGTCTTACCACAATAAAATATGGATTGCGTTGTTTGCAAGGAAGTACGGAATTTTACAAAAGTAAATGAAAGTCAATGGAGAATAATATGCCAAGCTTTACTGACCGATTTACCAGAAGAAAATTTTTCATCTTTTTACATCTGCACTTCTTGTGCTCGACTTTGTGCATACATCACAATTAAAAACTCGGACGGCGACTCGAAAGAAATCAATTATGGAATTCAAAGTTTACAAAAAAAATTCATTTCGTCTCTTGAGACCTCCAAGAGAACACACGGCCAAATAAGGACAAAGATTTTAAACGGTAGTTTTTTTAAAAATATTACTATTTATAATATGTATAGGTATACGTTTTAATCAGGTCATTCTTACATTAATATAATTAAATCGATCAAATTCATTATTCAATACAAGTGCATAGTTTTATATGTATTATTATAGGTTTAATATGTATACTGTATAGTTATACAGTATGTTAAATTTAATTGTGCTTTTTTTATTTTTAATTGTAGAAATCTTTAAGGGAAGAAGCAGAAAAAACAATGACTTAAATGAGATAGTATATATACAGCCTAGCTTCATATCGAGGTAACAAACGTAATTTGCATCTTATTGTTATGTATCATAATTTCAACTCATTTGACTAATTTATCGATTTTATTTTAATTTAACGTAAGTTAACTAAATGTACTTTACTAAAGTCTTTACAAATTAACTCCGATGTTATTTTAAAAATCTTGCGGAATATCACGTGTATTGACAGCCTCCTCATT
>JAQGBZ010000735.1:0-15384 GCA_034687125.1 Neelides folsomi
CGTTATCGATTTTATCGGTAATTATCGTTATCGATTTTATCGGTAATTATCGTTATCGATTTTATCGGTAATTATCGGGTTTTTCATTTATCGTTTATCGGAAATATTTATTGATAATAATCGATAAAACTGGTATATGTTTTTATAGGTAAATTGTCAAATTAGCTATATAATTTCAATCAAATCTTAATATTGAAATTGAAATATTTCTTAAATAATAAAATTATGGGAGACCAAATTAAATGGAGACTCACCCTTTAGGAGAATCTCCCAATTATTTAAAAATATCATCAAAATAAATCGTTAATTGTTAAATTTTTGATATATTATTTTTATCGATAAATTATTTTTATTTAACGTTTTTATCGATAAAAAATATTCCCGATAAATTCCCTTCCCTAGTAGGTATATTCTTTATTATGTCCTCTACTTTATGTATAATATTCATATCATAAATAAATAAAACAGCCAAAATAGTTAATTAACATTAAGTGTTTGTTTTTTCTACTACAAATGGCGTATTAAAATAAACATTTAAATGTTTGTATTGTTTTATACTAGTTATACCATATATTATTACAATTTAATATTTTAGGATTTACGGTTATAAAAAAATTGTCAATATACTATTTAAATAGTTAGTACATAAGGAATGCTTTTATGATATATTCTTCTGGCATACGAATTTATTTGAATATTTATGATATGAATATTTTAGTTTATTAATAATTACTATAATAATTACTATTATTTAATTTATAATTTTAATGGTGATCAAGTCAGAGTACAGAGTGTATTTGTTAGAAATTTGCTAAGTAAGATGAAAACAATGAAAGCCAATCTAGATATTTTTCTTGAATGAAACCTCGGGATTTCTGAATAAAGTAAACGGGTTAGAAAAACTGTAAGCATGTGTCTTGAAATGTATGAATAGTTTGGTAGTGAGGAAGCATATGGTCATACTTGATTGATCCTCCTGATGAAAACGCGGTGAAGGCAGAGTTCGCGTTGATGCTCAAAACCCATTTTTACAACTTCCTCAACAAATGTTTACATTTGCGGCTAAAAATACAAAGCTTGCCTCTTTTCTCATTACTCGGATTTTGCATTTGCGGATAAGAGAATAGTCTCTCCTTCAACTTCACCCTGTAGAAATGGGGTTGAGGCGGCAAAGCGTTCGAGACTACAAGACAAGTTTTCCACTCAAAGTCGCTATCTTTGATATTGTAAAATTACATACATTTACAGAGTTAAATTTTTTATAAACTTGAATATAAAGTATACCAAGAATTTATAATTATAATTGATGATAGAAACCAAGATAAATAATTTGTAGTAATTTTTAACAGGTGATTTCCAGCATATCTGCAACATATTCATCATTTTTCCTCTATTGGAACAGAAATAAACTTGGAATTTCAGAAGAAACATTCAAAGCATTTAATATCTTTTGTCTAAATATTGCAGTATTTTTAACTAATGCCAAATTTATTGTTGCTCTCAAGGTTCTCTTCACTCTCAAAAAGGTAAAACCAATTTTTTTTAAACATTTCAAACATTAAATAAGCAAGCATATTGTGTTAATTACATTGATTAATAAAGTGAAAAGTGAATAGCATATAACATATGTACATACCCCTGTCATACCATTCTTACGACTTTAAAATGGTGCTTGTAAAAAAACTTTTAAGTTCTTTTTCCAAAAGCTAAATACTAAATTAAACGTCGATATATAGAGATTAAAGTATGATATTATTTATTGGTAATTGGTGCCTTTGTTCTTCACACAGGCTGTGACTCTAAAGATACAATCTTCAGTAAACTTACGCACTTGATTCATGGGGAATTTGGTCCACTTTTTCTTCAAAGATTTTTTGAGACTCTTCAAACTCATGAGATTTTGAGCATACCTCGATCTGCAATTTATCCCAAATAGAATAGTCAAGGGGGTTAAGATCGGGAGATCCTGAAGGCCAATCATCTTTTGAAATGAAGTTGGGAACTAAATTTTACAACCAAGTCTGTACTGATTTCGCCTTGTGTGAAGGTGCTGAATCTTGTTGAAAACATCTATTAATGTCCTTTAGAAAGCTATTTAATAGTTCAACAATAGGCTCAAGGATATCAGAGAGATAATTAGTAGCTCGGACTTTAACTCCAGGTTCGGCAAAGTGAATTTTTGTCTTACCCCAAAAACTTATTCCTGCACGATGTTGCTTATAATTGACCATTTCTCTAAACTTTCAATCTGGATTATAATATTGGGTTATTTTAGTTAAAAGTTTGATGGTTATAGTAAGACATGAACCAAACTTACCGGGTATCAATTTTGGTAAAAAAAACTAAAAAACGGGAGCGCGTAGAGTAAGTCGGAAGAGTGGTAGGACAGGGGTAAATATTATGCATGTTAAATAATAATGATTTAATAAAGAATATCGTAATTAAATGAGCATTAAAATTGTTCTACTCTAGTAAACATATTTTAAACTTGACTATTTTGTATTTACAAATAGGGACCAATTGATGAAAATGAAGAGGAAGAGGAACTTCGACATTTAAGGCGGCATAAATGGCTGGTCCTATGGGACAAGTGGAGCATCATCCACATTCTTGTTCTCACCACCTCCTGTCTACTTCTTCTCACCGACTTGTACGTCGGTTGGCAAATCCTGCTATTTCTCTTCATGGCAGAAATCCTGTTCCGGGAATACGCTCTCTTTCATCTCTCAAAGATCATCGAGTTCCTCTCGTCTCCTCATAAGAATCCAGCATCACCTCCACCATCGCTTATTTACAACTTCTCAACGCCTCATCATTTCCTTCCGAGGGGCTCAGCTGTGCCCCAAGTTCATCACATAGGAAGCCAAATGGGATCTCTCGAGAGGAAAAATGACAAGATCGCGATTTGCAATGAAACGCTACCACATGTGGCGACCTTCAGGACGAGCCATGAGAATTTGTCTGAAAATGAAACAATAAGATGAAGGATTTTATACTCCGTTAAAAGAAAATTAAAACTGTAAGGATAAAATCGTGAAGTTAAAATATATAATTTAAGTGATTACAGCATTTCACATTTATCCAATCATTCTATTGTATCTGCAATAATTAATACATTAAATAGGCATCTTAAGTACATTACATAATATGTATGGTATTTCAGCATGGACGGTACCTTTACTATATATGTTACATAAATAAATATATCTTTTTATGTCCTAGTATGCTTATTATTTATTATGTTATTTTGTATTCGAAGAAGTACTATAATAAAATTAGTAATCTTCATACAAACAGTATTCTTTTTTAATTTAAAAAAGGAGACTTAATAATATAAGTGAATATATATAATTTGCAATTTGTATAAATTAAGCCAGTTGTAAGTTTGGTTGATTTATTAAGTTGAATACCTGCCATGCATGTGTGCAAGTGACCATTTTCGGTCAAACTCACACATATTACTGATAGATGATAATTTTAATAAACGTTTACTCATTATATAAGTGTGCTCTAATTTTAAGAATTACAGACAAATAAAGTTTTTATATTCTTAATGCCGGTTGAGTAGAGTTGAATCCAAATTCATAAATAGACAATCAAATGGATTTCAATGATTCCTTTGTTTAACTTTTTTATTATCCATACCATTACATTATTGTGTATGTTAGTTATTATAACAAGTTATATGTAAGTATAATATCATATGTAGATACTTTATTCTATACTAAACTATGAAATAATAGTACTTATATAGTATATTACTATTATTTCATATGTATAATTAGTGGGTTGACGTTGTATTTTATCATTAATAGTTTACGCATATTAGGTATGGAGTATGTACCTATTATAGGTACTATAGTAAACAAATACGAATAAAAATTTTTAAAGTTAACAGAAGGCAAAATATATCATACCGATATTTGTAGAAAGTATAATATAGTATAGTATAGTATAGTATAGTATAGTAAAAGTAAAAATAATTACTTACATTTAGATTCGAGTTAAAGTAAACATTTTAATAATTTTTCATTTAATACATTTAGCTCATCGCTAAATGCACTTCACTAAAGATATACCATAATTAACTACCTGCTAATCAATTGATTTAGCCAAAGAAGACTCGTTTTCGAACAAGTTTCTCATTCAGGATTCTCCGTCCACCCTCATTTCACGCAGTTAAAGAAATATAGAAAAGTTCATCTCACCCACAAACATTCTCGTTTTCGTTTTTTACTTATCAAGTCTCTTCATTTTTTATTGACTTGATACAATGATAATTGAATTAAAGTATGCTTTATATTGGATACAAAGTAATCTTAATTTTGCATTAATCCTCATTATTAAAATTTCATTATAATATGAAAACATAATATATAGGTATCTAAATACATAAGATATACTATAATATCTTATACAATATGTACAGTGCTAATATCGGTACTATACTAATTTAGTAGGTAGGTATGTGTATATAATACTTAGCAGTCGTTCTAGTCTTTATAACAGTATTTTAATAACAAAAAACAATAATATGACAAAATAACATGTTGTATTTACAATACTTAAGATTAAAACAATGAAAAGATAACAATTTCATTAAATATATTACATATATATGGTATATATTATGTATATATTTAATTACTACCTACTACATGTCTAACACCCAACATAGATTTCATTTTGCAATTTCTTCAGATTGTTTTAAAATTTTAATGAAAACTAACATGGTAGGAACCGGCGTATCTCAATTAACTTAATACCATTTAAAAATTCTTCTTAGGCTCGAAAGACGACTGCATTTAAATTTTTCGCATGTTGTGGGTTTATCCAGAATCTTTTGTTCTATTTTCTCGTTCCGGGCTTTATCAGATTGTCCCAGCCTATCAACAGAACTATAAAAAGGATGGATTAGTTAAGGTCATTGTTAAAGTCGTAATTACAGTTTGTAAATAGTAAATGAATATTATATTTTTGAATCTTTATTGAGCATTACTTATTGAACCATTTTGAGACTCTTGTAACTTTTTGTTCTGTCGATTCTCTTATTTTTCTTCTTCTTATGAGTGCCAATTCACATTGAACTCGCTCCATACAATCTTCACTTGAAAGAATGAATCTATCTAAATTACCCTTTTTGGCATTCTTTTTGGTTTTCTCGGGCTCTTTTTCTTTTACAACTGTAGTTACTGGAGTTGAGTAAATGTAGTAGGTGTCTTCAAATTGCTTAGTTTCATTCTTTTCCGCACCTTCCTTCCAAGTGGTTTTCACAGTGCCATTCACTTTGTCCTCATGTTTCTTCATGATGTAAACAGGGCTTGTTTTCAATTTGTCTTTTTCATTTAGTATGGCGGGTTTGGATTTTTTTGTTGGATTGATATTAAAAGAATTAAAAATCTTTCCTGCCACTTTGCTAACAACTGAACTCATCTTCAGGGGCATTATATTTGAAATGGAATGTACTTCCACTTGTGTATCTTGAGCTTCTTTTTCTTTCTCTGCTAAAATCTCTTTCACAATCTCCTTTCTTGTCTCTTCAATCAGTCTTTTCGTGTTTTCCACTAATTTTTCTTTCAATTGCTCTGTCTCATCTTTTGGACTCATTTTTATATTTTCCTTCTGCTTGGGATTTTTAGGATTCAAATCCTTCTTGACATGCTTAGATTTTTTGTCTTCTTCAGAATTGTATTGAATTTCTTTTGGTATCTCTGTGTAAATTTTGATGATTTCAGGAGGTGCTTTCACAACGGAAACAATTTTTGAATCGAGTCTTGATTCATCGGCATACATATCATATTCATCTTTTCCAGCATAATCTTGCCTTTGGTTAACATGCCGTCCATCCCAAAATTTCGAATTCTGTTTGGTGTCCACGTTTTTGTTGAAAGGAGCGCCAAGTTTCAAAGGAGTGAAATTAAATTTGAAATCTTCTCTTGTGTCCCTTGGAGTTATTGCCGAAGAATAGTCATTGCTGGGTTTATTTTCTCTTTGGATTCTACTAGAAGTTACCATTGTTTTTCCATCCCGAATTCGGATATTTCGAAATGGCGGTCGGTAGTTTGTAGTCATATCATACAATCCTGATTCGGCCCCTACGTTTCCAGCGTCTTCTCCATCATTGCCATTGTCTAGTTCCAATATGTCCTTAATTCCTTTTGGGGTTTTGCTTTTTGACGGAGTGACATTTGAGTTTGACCCTGGAATTCTCAAATTTACTTTAGTGGGATTTCCAAAAGAAGCGGCAGTGTCCATGTTAGATAATGGTTCAGCCGCTGCGGCTGCTGCGGCCATATTAGCAGTTGCCATGTTTTTATTATAATGAGTTCCGCCACCTCCTCCAGTATTTTCAAATCTCGGATTTTTAGCTAAACCATCATAACCGTCAGCATCATAACCACCAGCAGGTGACGGATATCCTTCTTGATTTGCTAAAGGTGCTTTATTGTTTGAAAACGGTGGACCATATTGATTAGCCAATTGCGGCGGAGCTCCATATTGGTTTTGGTTTCCAAGTGGAGGAGCACCATAATTGTTGGCTACATTATTTAAAGGGGGAGCTCCGTAATTATTTGCTACGTTGTTCAATGGCGGGGCTCCATAATTATTTGCTACGTTGTTTAATGGCGGCGCTCCATAATTATTTGCTACATTCAAAGGTGGGGCTCCATATTGATTACTTGACGCAAGGTTCCGAGGTGGCGAGTAATTAAAAGGCGATTCTGCTTCAGGAATATTAACGGATGCAGATTCATATCCACCAGATGAATAAACATTTTCGTTGGGAACGTACACGTTAATCTTTGGAGGTGGAAGTAGAAATCGGATGATGAGGAGAACCGGAATGACAATTGGAATGATTACTATTGACATAAGAAGTGGAATAAGGATAATGCTGAGTTTGAAGATCTTCTTTAGAATAAGGAATCTTTTAATATTCCAGGGAGATAGATAGCCAAGTTCATATTCGGAATGATGATCATGTTGTGCATCATCAAGTGCTTGGTCATTGCCCATGTCATCAAGACCCATGTCGTATTCTGAAATAAAAATTTATTTATTTATAATAATGTTACATAAACAAGTATATAAGCATTATTAAAATATAACTCTAATTGGTGTAGAAATATTAAGAGACAAATACTCTTATTTGCAATATTAAGTATCCGTATGAGCATTCAATTTTTAAGGATGTGGAAGTGGAAGTAGGTGAGTAAGTTTATCATTAGAATTTAAAACAATGAACAGGATGTCAAGTCTCAAATGTCTAAATTCTGTCTACCATTAATATTTGTTATTAAACTTATATATATACATTATACTTATATTTATACAGGATACATATCCTTGGTATAAGCAGGCAAAACAAGTTCTCTTATAGTGAAAGTGAAGGGAAAGTAATAATAACAATAACAATTAATTATAAACTATGGGAAAATAAACGGATGAGTAATGGTGAGAATTGGAGTGAATCACGAAGTTGAATGTCAAGTTATGCATTAAAGTTAAAACGAAAAATCCTAGTTTTTATAAGTAAAAATGTAGTCATATCAATTAAGGCTTATTGACACTCATTAGACAGGGATTTGACATTTTTATCTATTTAGCTTAAATCCCACCATTAAAAATAAGTTAGTTATATCATTACTACATGAATCTTTTAGACTCTGTCAATTAGGATTTAATTAATTACCAGATTTGAGATCCTTTTTCGGTTTCTTGAGTTTTTTGAGCTTCTTAAGTTGTTTCTTTCCCTTCTTTGAAATCGTTATGACTTTTTTCTTATTGGCCAAATTTGGAAGCTTCGTATGACTAAAATGGGAAATACCTGCAAACTCCGCATTGAGGATATGCTCACCCCGTTCTTTCAAAGGTCGGTCCAAGTCAGACTTTTCCATACCCTTTGTTTCTCTATGTTTGTCTTCCACTTCATCATCGTCCGTTTCGAATGTGTCGATATCGTATCCAAATTCCTTTGATTCATCCGAATCAGTTCCACTCCGATCTTCTTCTTCATCTGATTGGGAATCTGTAGCTTCGGGTTCAGGTAGATCAGGAATTTTATTCGGGCTGATTTGCTCAATGGACTTCCTTTTCTTTTTATTATTATATTTCACAAAACTGTTTTCTTTGTATTTGTTCGTTGCATTTTTGACCAGGAACAAAGCTTGCCCTTCAATTTCTTCAATTTCTCCTTTAGGATGAACGTAAGATTCTGTGGTTGATTTATGCTTAAAAACTGGGCTAGCTTTGAAGATTGGTTTTGGAGAAAATACTTCAATAACACTCTCTCCAGTAGTTGAACTTTTGTAAGTCGGGTCAATGTCAATTTCGGAACGGAATTTAGAAACAGGAATTTTATAATTAATTAATTTGTCTCTTTTATTGCTGTATGCTTTTCCCTCACATCCACTTAAAAATAGGAAGATGAAGAATGAGAAAAACAATTTTCCTTTGTCCCTCATTATGAAGAATGTAAATATAATTTAAAGTCTCATAATAAAATGTGATTGAATGAAATTCCCACTTTAAAATGAAATTAATTATTTTATCTTTCAACTTTTAATTTCCCATGAATAAGTTTAATTTGTACACTTTTTTATCAACAAAATTACAAAATATTGTTAAATATACAAAACTTATATAAGGATTATTAATAATAATTAGTAGCAATTAAAATGTAACAAGTTCTAATAAGGGGATAGCGCACCAAGTTCACTGTGCCAGTCTCTCAACGAGAGTGAAGGGAGAACAAATGGAAAATGGAAGAGACGATATTAGAAAACTCAAATTTCTTGATTTTCTGTACAAGAAAGTTAACCCAGAGTTGATGGCATACATTTGATAAATATAATTAAATCCGGTTGCGACAGTTCGGCGAACTTGACTCTTCTGTCTTATCCTGATTTACTACAATCAATGTCTTGGTCACTACTTGACATTGAAATAATTATCTACCATACTAAGTATACATACTAGGTAGGTACTTACATATTCTCATTCACTCATACAAACTTGAAATTGTAATATAACATCTTTACTAGTGTATGTATGTATATAAATAATAACATATTGCCAAATAATAGTTAAAATAAATAAGCGTCATTGTTAAACTTTTTTTCACTTTTCAAGTTTATAGAAAGTCGCCTAAATGAAGATAAACGAGATTATTGCATTTGTGACAAATTACAATATGCCTAGAATTATTTCTTTTTTACACTTAACCTGTCGAGATAAGTGTATTTTCAGTTCATCGCATATATAAATAATTTATTCATTTACTCATACATTACATTAGTGAAGTACATGGGTAGGTATGTATAATATGTATTTTATCTGAATAACGTTTGTAATAAGCGTTTTTTATTGTTTTGTTTGATTTTGAAAGTTTTAAAATGGAAAATTCTTAGACTTTCATATAATAAATAAACACCATAATTTTTCAAATACCAAATACAACAATATACATTTTATGTATGACATTTTACAAGATTCATTAAATTAATAAATTACTTAAATAAATAAAAACAAGCCTTAAACTAATACCACCTGAATATTCTTCTTAAACTCGGGAGTCTTCTACAAATGAATTTTTCACAATTGTCTTCATTTTTCAATCCGTTGTAAATCCGATCCTGCATTTCTTTGTCTTCGAATCCAAAACGGCCAATTGAGCTTTTATAAAAATAAAAAATTAGTAATGTTGAACGTGTTTATCTAAAATGTAAGTTTTACTATTATAATAATACTTATTTATTTGTTTTTACAAATATAGAATTGAATATATGGTACATACAGAAAATAAAAAGTTTATTAAATAAAAAGTTTAAAACCTTACTTATTAAACCAATTGACAACTTTTTTGTGAGTTTCCTCTTCAGATCCTTTGAGTTTTCTGTAATAATTTATTTCGCACTGGATTCTCTCTAAACATTCTTCGCTTTCCAATATGAATTTATCAATTCGTCCTTTTCGCCCATTAGTTCCACTAAGGGCTGAAGAGTAAACAAATTTTTTTCCATCCTTATTATTTGTGAGATTCGAGAAAAATGTCGGCTTTTGGTAATAACGATCAAAATCATTAAATAAGGATCTTGTTTCTCCTTTTTCATTTCCCTTCACTTCCATTCCACCCTGATTATCGAAGTGAGTTTTTAAGTATTCTTGCACGTTATAAGTGTAAGTTCCTGCTCCGTCACGTATTGGCACTTCACTAATCTCTTTATTGTTGTCATAATAATTGTAGTAATTATAAGTTGGCTGCGGCGGTTGCGGGGTTATTGGTTGGATTTCATGTTCTGATTTTGCTTCTGTTGATTCAGGATAAGGAACTTCCTTTGGAATTTCCAAATAAATCATAGTTTCGTCTTCGTGGTGTGGAGGTTTAAGAATTTTAAATGTTTCAGGATGGGTGGATTCCACAGCTTCTAAATCAAAGGCATCTTCAACTCGAACATCGTGATCTTGTCGTTGATTTGTATTCACTCCTTCCCACAACTTTAAATCTCCATTATCATTTGATTCTGAATTTTTGTCTTTACCTTTAAAATCTTCGCTATTAAAGGAAGGCCCAAGAAGGGAAAATTCAAATGGAAATGTACTTTTTGCGTCTCGTGGTGTGGCCACGATTTTCTTTTTGTTTTTACTTCTTCTCTCTTTCGATGACCTTTGTATTCTTCCCGAGTTCCCGGCTTTCTCTTGAGCAGTTTCTTTAATAATGATATTTCTTCCTTTTTTCTCTCCTCTGCCTCTTCCCCCCATCATTGCAATTGGAATATGAGGATATTGAACATCCAATTCTTTTGATACTTTCTGAGATGAAGAAACTGGTTCAGAGTTGATGTAACTGATTGATCCCGGAGTTTTAACTTGAACTCTTTTCGGAGTTCCATAAGAAGCCGCGGCTTGAATTGCCAATGCTTCGCTTGATGCGATGCTGAGTGATGGTGGAGCTGGAGCTAAATTTTTGTTATAATGACTCCCAGCTTGTTGCAGATGAGGATTTCCATCATAACCTCCGCCCCCACCTCCACCACCACTGTATCCACCTCCACCGCCGCCGCCATATCCTCCACCGCCTCCGTAACCGCCTTCATTAGCTAATGGCTTTTTATTGTTTTGCAAAGGAGCACCATATTGATTTGAATTAGATAGCGAGGGAGCTCCGTATTGATTTTGATTTGCTAATGTGGCATCATATCCTCCAACTTGGGAAGATCCATATCCTCCGCCTTGGTCATCTTGAACTCCCGCAACTTCATTGAATTGTCCACCACCTCCGCCTCCACCCGGATGGTTGAAAACATTTTCATGGGGAACGTACACATTAATGGCAGGTGGAGGAAGGAAGAAACGAATAATAAGAAGCACTGGGATACAAATTGGAATAATAACAACAGACATGATGAACGGAAGCAAGAACAAACTGAACTTGAACACTTTTATCAAAAGAAAATTTCTCAAACTTAATTGATGAACGATTCCTTCTTCTTCGCCCCAACCTCCATGATCTTCCATCTCATGATCTAAATGATCAATAAAATAATTGATATACGGTTTTAATTAGGTTAATATAATAGACAAATTAAAAATATTAATAGCTACTATTATACATTTGTAATTGCATTTGACAATAAATAATATTAATAATAATTATATTCATTAGATTGTTCATCTATAAATCTATACATTAATACTAGTTTAGATTAGATTAGGTATTTAAGTCAACATATACTTTATCTTGTTTTATATGAATTGTTTGTGAATTATTACCTGTTTTTCCAGATTTGAGCTTCTTTAACTTTTTCTTTTCCTTCTTCAACTTTTTATCATTTTTCCCCTTTTTAGTAATTGTGATGACCTTCTTCTTGGATGCGAGGTTCGGAAGTTTTGTTTGACTGTAGTGTGAAAAACCAGCAAATTCGGCATTTAGCAGATGTTCTCCACGTTCCTTCAATGGTTTAGAAATCTTTGGTTGCTTCTGCATAATGGTCGTATCTTTCATATCTTCATCTTCCTTTTCCTTTTCCTCTACTTCATCGTCATCGAAGTCCAAGTCGTCAAATTCAAATGTTTCGTTTGATCCTCCTTCTTCCGAATCTTGATTTCCGTTATTTTGGTCTTCCTCGGGGAAATCCGCAAGACCAATTGGGTGAATGGGACCAACACCTTTGGGCTTCTTGGTCGAAATTTCCTCCTCGTCGTCCATTACTTTTTCGATTTTTAATTTAACAGCCGATGTTGGTTTGGGTTTGTATACTGGCCCAGGTTTGAACACGGGTCTTGGACTAAACATTTCCATGACGTTATCGACGTTGGTGTCTTCGGCTGTTTCAGGCTCAATTCGAAATTTGGTATTAATTTTATATTTTTGGGCTCCTTTATTGGATCCCTTCTTGCCACCTTCCACATTGATGAAGATAATAACTAAAATTAAAAATATTGACAGAGTTACTTTCCCCCACATTGTTTTTTTGTTCAATACCTACACAATGAACAAACTATTTTCACTTCAACTTCACGAATTTAGAATAACCATAATGGTCAATATAAAGACAGTCTTCAAATTCAACTTAATTCAGCGCGATTAGAAATGAAATTAAAATTGATTTTGAGTACGAGAGTGAAGAAAGTGGTGAGAAGGACTTAAACTTCTTCTTTGGGTTCTAAAACGAGAGTGAACTCTCGAACGAAATCAAAATGAGGACCAAGGACGAGTCTGAAACAAGTGGGACTTCTCTTGGTGCATCTATGCGACTTACAAACAAGAACTATTGAGGATTTGGGGTAGAAATCGGAAGTTTAAGGTTAAAGCGATCAGGTTTAACAAGAACAAATAGAACCTTTAAATCTTACTTTAATTTCCTCTTCTTTATTTTTATTTCCATCAAATACAAATACATAGTATTAAAAGCAGAATATTATAATATACCTACCTTTATATGTACTTATTATAGGTATGGGTATGTACTACTCTACAGGTATGTACTAAAAAATACAAGTACAATACCTGTACAGTAGTACATACCCATACCTATAATAAGTACATATTAGGTAGGTAATTATAATATCCTGCTATACCTGTATGTATGTATATACCTAAGTTTACCTGAATAAATAATTTATTTCTGATAATATAAATGAAATGAATGAATAATAATTGAAAATAACAGAATCTATGTACAATAAACATAGAAAGAGATCAAAATTAATTTTAAAATTTCCACTTTTCCACAAAAGACAGGAAAGAATGGATTGAAGCGGAGTTTCACATTTGCTTGAATTGAAATGGAAAGGGAATATCTCGAATATCTTTAATGCATGATAATGTTTATCAATCAGTAGATGATACAATAAGATAGATGATATATCTCGTATTATGGCCATTCTCTGATTCAATCTTCTGGTCAGAGAATGTTGACTATGTAGTGAATAATAGTCCATAAGCTAAGGCCCACTTACGTACAATGTAACAATTCCCGAAAATTGGGAGCGTATATCCAGGGTTATACATAATAATATGTACCTTATATGCCAGGCCAGAAAAGTTATACATATGTAGCATGCAAAATATAGGCAGAAAAGAAATAGTGGGAAAACGCAGTGGGAAATTTTATAGTCTCGACAAAATATAATGAGAATAAATATAATTAAGCTAAAGTACCAAGGTATAGTATTTATTTATACAACCTTACATATTATATATATGTATTATACATATTATAAATTTATACAATTATTATATTTAATTATATTAATAATTATTACTAATTATATTTATATATATATATAAGGTTGGAGACCAGAGTGCCTCGATGTTGTGACTGACCTGATATGACACCGTTCATTATCATTCAAAAAATGTGGTCAAATTCGAAATCTTAACTTTATATAACTTATACTATACTGTATAAGATTGTGTAGGTTTTAGTTTTAATCAATAAAAAGGAAAAACAGTTTAAAGGTAATCAATAAATATGAGTCGTACATAGTAATAGCATGCAAGAAAAGAATTACAAGTCACAAAGAATCCGCTTTAAAAGTATGTGCTCGAAGAAACTATTGCTTGAATGATAGTAAAACTCATTTCTTCAATGGGGCGTGAGAGGAGGAGGTGAATGAAGAAGATACTAAGAGATTCAAAGATGTTGAATCTTCACCCCCATTGAGATTCTCATCTGCCTTCGCACAATTCTTCATTTCTTCTCCTGCCGGCGGGATGGAAGGGTTGAAGAAAACCCTGGAACGTCCCCATTTTATCCTTCTCTTAATTCTACCCTTTGTTTGTTCTGAATCGAGGGCTCATCACAAAGTAAGTCATTCATTTTAATCATTTTATTACCATTATTGAAGAAACTATGATAATCAATTAATTAGAAAATGGTTAAATTGTTTAAATTACATTTAATTGTGCAAGGGAATATTTTTGTAAATATTTGTAGTTATGCTATACATACATAAATACAAATATGTATAACATTCAGTTTATTTCTAAATTATTTACAATTACTTTTTCAAAAGTGTTTATTGTACATATTTTAGTATGTAAGCTATTTACAATATTTACTTAATTGCATATAGTTGGTACTTAAAATTTTTAAGAATGTTATTTAAATTTTGTAAAGATTATCTTTTTCTCAAACCAATATAATAGGAAGGTGAGGGATGGTAAAGTGAATACAAGCACTATTTGTATTTATGTCTATTACATACCTACCTAAATATTTCCTACAGTAAGTGCATAAATGTTTTAGAGAGGCGAGGGTGTAGTTCTACTTGAAGAGTGGGCAGATGTGATTTTTCTTGTGTGTGGGATGAGACGAGGGTGTGAAAGGGGCGAGTGGCCAAATATGCCGAGATTTACCCTAAGGTCATTAAGGAGGCTCACAGAATATTAAAAGGAGCCCTACCTTCACATGCAAATGAACTTCGTCGGTCCTCCATCCCATTTCGTTATAAATATTATATTCTACCCATCATCTATGTAATATTCTAATTATAAATAATATATTCAAGATTGACCATTTCGTAGCTTATATGTAAAAAAACAATCTCCTACTCCTATAAGACTCTTACATTCATTCAACTCAAAGACAAAACATATCATATTAATATGCACGTATTTACCTTATATTTATTTAAGCAAGCTATTTCTACTTTCCAATTGAAAATGAAAGATTGGACACAAAATATAATACAAGTAGGAATAATGTAGAAAGTAGATACGAAATATTAATATAACAGATTGAATAGGAATTAAAATGCGATCATAAAGTAAACAATACTTCCTAATATTTTATGTTGCTAACAGCAATCGGCCAGTCTCCCGACTGGTTGATAACTTCTTTCCATTAAAAACTATTAAATGGTACAAACCGTAGGATA
>JAQGBZ010000736.1:0-15316 GCA_034687125.1 Neelides folsomi
GGCCCAATCAATTCAACTCTTCCACTGCGAGAATCACAAAAATTAGACTTTTGCTAACCTTAAGGGTTAAATTAAACTTGCAAATTCTCCAATTTAGCAAAAGATTACAACTCACACTCGCAATTGTACAATCCTTCCTTCCTTTATCCTCACTCTAAAATGAAATGTCTCGCAATGCCCTGCATTGTGTTTGTTCTTTCAAGATTCAGATGGTGTTAAAACTCAACATACAAAAGTTCTTATGCTCTGCTATGCATTATATTCATCGTATTTTACTTGTACATATTAAATTGTAGCTATTGTGTAGTTATTAATTTAACTACAATTTAAATGCAATTACATATATTTATTTTGTAACTGTATGGTATGGTACATGGAGTATTGTATATTTAATGCAAATCGCAAATGCAATTAATATTTGTAATACTTTTGAAATTAATCGTAAAAAAATTATTTTATTTTATAAGAAACAATAATTTATACATTTTAAACTGAAAATTATAAATCGATGTTAACTATTAGAATTATATCTTTGTATAAGAGGACTATCATTTTGAAATTACAATAATACTCATATTATTGTACATACAATAAATAAGTAAAATACAATGTATGATTAAATATAATAAATATGAAAACAATTCGGTTAGCTTCAATTAACACAATGATGATTAACTTAATGATGATGACAATCAACCGGTATAACTATTTTACGAATGATTATGAATAAAATATTAAAATCGTTAAATTGTCTAAGGTGGTGAAATTCCATTTTCGACTTTTACTTCTTCCAATGAGGAAATTTCACCTAATGGTGATTGGCCATCGGTTTGTTAATTTTGTTCAAATTCATTTTCAGTCTTTACAATTGTTCCTTGCGGTGGGAAATTTGCAAGATCCGTTTGAATCAAAGGATTGAAAGAATAATCGATTTTGACTCTCTTGTGATTCTTTTTGCAAATCGCGAGATGAAAATCATAATCGGGATTTTCTTCATCTCTGTTCATTTCCCCACAAAAGGCACAATTGTAATAATTATTTCCGTGTTCTTTTCTCAGGTGGCAATTGAAATTCCGAATCCCGGTGATGATATCCCCGCAGAAATCGCAAAAACAATGAGTTTGCATGTGCGATTTCAATTGGCTTTTTCTTTTGAACGAAGCTTCGCAGTGGTCGCATTTAAATGATCGGATTTCCGTGTGAGTCCACATATGCATTCGGAGACGGAAATCCGAACCTTTGGTTTCTTCAAGAATGACCCGAAAACACGTGGGACATTTTGTGTAATGACGGAGAGGATGAGAAGTTTTTAAATGTTTTTCGTATTCATCGTGTTTGTCAAATTCCTCCCTTGTGGCGCACATGTAACACGTGTAAATTCGCATTTTACGATGTGAACTGAATAAACGAGGTTTTTTACTTTTACAATCTTCGTCGATTTGAGATTCCAATGGATCTTTTGCTCTTTTTAATTTCGATCTTTTGGGTCTTGATGTTGACGGCATCGGAGTTGGAATAATTGTTTCATTGGACATCGTAAGTTCAACTTCGCTTGGGATGAACTTTTTGTTTTCTATTTCTATTTCCGATTCCGATTCAATTGGGATTTCAAATTCTAGAGCTTCTTGTCCATTGTTTAAACTTAATGGGTCGGAAATGTCTGGAATAATTTTTTCAGGTTCTTCATCGTGGAAATTGTAAATAATGTGAGTTGGTTCAACTTTGATTGTTGTGATTTCGAATTCATCAAGGGAAGTTTGATCGTCTTCGACTAATGAAAGTTCTTCGTTTTCAATAATCTCTTCCTTGGGTCCATTAAGTTCTGATAAATTGAACAATTTTTATTAAATAGTTCATTTTAAGTTTTATAAAATTAAAACATTTTAAGCTTTTATAAAATTGTATTTTTAATTGTTGATTTTTATTTGCTTAACTGACTGAGGTTGTCCAATTTTAAATTACCTTTTAACAATTTAATTCTTGCTTGATTTGCCAATTCATCCGAGTCGAAATCATTTTGAAAAGAACTCTCAAAGATTCCTTTTACTTCTTTCCCCACAAACGCCAATTTTTCTTTGAGAATTGAAATTTCATTGTTGATGACACAAGCGAACTGCAATTGAACTCTGCAGAGACTGCAACATTTATTACCTGTAATTTAAAATTTATAGTTATTTACAGAATAAAATTAATTAAACTTATTTGGTTAAATTGTGAATTGCAATTGCATTATTTCTCATCAATTACATATGAGCTTAAATAAATAGATGTGTTAAACTAATTATCATTAAATGAACAATGTTTTAAATACCTTTCAAGGTGTGAGAAAATTCTGATGGCAGTGAAAATAAGTCAAGAAGAATTTGGAAATCATCTGTTGGACTTTCATTTTGGAAATAAACTCCTTCATTTCGTAAACAAATTAAACAACCCATCACTTAATTATAATCAATGAACTTAATGAACAAAAGTTAATAGTTAACTAAAGGTATAAATCTTATCTTTATAAAATATCAGTCAGATTAAGGTCAGAGTTCGATCAAAGTAAAAAAGTAAGAAATGCGAAAGTGGAAATGAAGAGATTTTGCAAAGAATTGAAATGTCCATATTGGAGCGCAACGAATAGTTCCGGTTTTAAAGTCTCATTTGGGTCAATAAAATAACGTTTTTGACCTTTTAAATGTTCATTATTATTAATTATGATTTAGAATACATTAACGTTTCCTCTAAAATCCTAAATATTTTTTAAATTGATATTTTACTTGGTAGCATAAAAATAAATTATCGTGATAATTTTAATTATTTAAAATTTAGATTAAAATAAATTTTTATAATAAAAATGTATAAAATGTAACGTGAAGAGGTGGGACGATGAGTGTGGCCGATGGAGTTACAAAATTACCAACAGTCGCATGGTAATTAAAATGCCACCTTGGAAAGGTCAACCGAAGCCTTCGACATCCAAATAGGCTGAAAATGATTTTGAAATTTTGTTCAATCCTCAAATTCCGGATGATTCCTCAAGAGTTGAAACTCCAGTCGAAGAAGAACCGCCAAATTCAAACAAAACCCCCAATGCTAAAAACAGCCCAAATTCTAAATACAACATAAATGCTAAATACAGCCAAAATGCTAAATACAGTCAAAAAGACACAAATACTAAATACAGCCCAGAAGCTAAAAACAATCAAAAACGGCCAAGGAACCAAAAACGCCAAATTGGAAGATGAAGTTTCAATTGTTAAAAGCAGCCGCCTTGTTGATTTCGATGAATCTTCAATTTTCGGAATTAATTCTGAAGCTTCTATAGCCCTTCCGGCCCTTAAGCGAGATGATCCAAAATTCAATTTTTTCTGTAGCCAATGAAAATGATGTTGAGAAAGATCTTGAAATCGATCCAACGAAGAGTTCAATCTTTTACGCAGCGGATATTTCTTCGATCATGAATGCTAAAGATGAGGAGGAAGAAGAAAAGCCAAATCCATCAAATTCATCCAAACCCGATGAATCGAGTGAGTCGAAGAAGAAAACGCGTAAGGATAGTTCAGAATATGAAGATTTCAGGCCGAGTCCATTCAAAGACGACGATGCGATGACTTTCCCGCTGATTGGATATGGAAAAACTTAAGCTTATGAAAAGAAGGATCTTTGTGTACCGAGGGATAAAGATGATGAAAGTCCTTTTAAGTAAAAATTAACTATTAAAAATTAACTTCAATTTATAATTAAAAATTAAATCACAATTAAATTATAGTTAACTCTAATAATAATTATCTTAAATATTTAAATTGGCTAAAGGGAGCGATACGAGACGTTAAGGGAAATGGGTGAAGTTCCAGATCCTCAATGTGCCAATGGAAATAATCCAGTTGGTTGGCTTCCGCCCTTTGACCGTTACTTCACCGAAGCTCCATTCAACAAAGCATTATGCGAAGATGTGAAAATGCCACGAGCGTTTAAATTGGCCAAGAACAAGCGAATCAATAAGGACACGGACAGATGTACCTAACCAATGGAACCAGTCGATTTTGGAAAAGCTATTCCTATTCCAAAGCTCACCGAGAACCAATTCCATTTAAACGGTTTGCATTTATTTTTAATATTAAATAATTAATTTTAATTATTCAAATGTATTGAATTTAAGATAAAATAATCATTAATTAATTAAATTAATGATATTGTATTATTTTATGAACATTTCAGACCTCCTCCACCTTCCCCACCACCAAAGCCAGTTTATCCATCAACAAGACCCCCGTGGCCAAAGGGACTTTCAAAGAAGCCATTTAAGCCATTTGTTAAGAGACCTCGACCACCTCGACTTCCCCCTCCTCCGCCACCACCGCCTCCTCCACCACCGCCACCTCCTCCATCTCCTCCACCACCACCACCTATACCAATTAAGGTAATATGTCATTTAAAAATAATTGTAATGTAATAGCTATAATAAAATTAACATTCAGTGATGTGTTTAAAGTGTGTAATGCTATTATTAAAGTGATGGGTGGTATTTTGTAAATTCAATTGATTTTTTTTAATTTTAGCGAACTGCGACGAAAATGGTTGCTGGTCTTTGAGGAAAGACCAGCAACCAAGAGTCACGGGAATGTTAAGAAACCAAAATCAAAACATCATCATCATCGCCACCACCACGAACACCCAGAGGACGATAAAGATAAATAAACGTTAATAATAATTAATTGTTAAATTAAACTGTTACTTCACAAATAATAAAATTTAAAAGTGAAACTAAATCAAGATTTAAATGAATCATTTATTTACCAAAACTGCGTTTAGGTTTTAGCGACTGTTTAATCGGAATTTCAAAAAAAAGCCAAAATTTAAACTTTAAACCTTTATCGGAAGGTTGGTGAAGAATTAAGATAAATTAAAAACCAATTAAATGATAAATGTAATGTAATTAAATGAAATCGCTGATTAATTGATTGCAATTTTCATTATTATAAACAAACCAATGGAATAATCGTACCAATTTCAATTTAGTCATTATAAGAAACCATTTGTTATCCGAATAGACATATATATAACAAAAATATGCGTTCCAGAATTAATGATTTAAAACCATTTAATTATCTGATAAAATATTAAGATAGTATTTCATGTATAAATGAGAACTTCCAATAAAGTAATTGACTTATAATAATATTATTGTCAAAATGTACAAAATATATTTCCTTTTGGTCATTTCAATAATTCAATCAGAATGCAATTTTTGTTTCATTGACTCGGATTGCACTGAAATTCTCGGTCTTCGAAACACCATTTGCCAAAACAGTGTTTGCGAATGCGGAGAAGATTTTTTCTTCAATGAACAAATCGGCCATTGTGCTCTTCGCCATTCAAGACTTGGCGGTCCTTGCAGTAAAACATCCGACTGTCTAAAAATCGCCCCAAATACAATTTGCAATGTCGATGATTGCGAATGCGCATCAGGATATGAAGTGAAAGAAGATGGGCGTTCTTGTGTTCAAGTAATTGGAAATAAATGTTTAACTTCGGCCGACTGCAACCAAAGCAAATTAAAAGAAATTGGATGTGACCTGGAAACCAACACGTGTCAATGCCCCAAAGGTCAATTTTACCGAAACGCACTTTTGAATCCATATTGCCGGGACTTTACAGACGATGTTGGTGTGGGCGCTGGCTACTACGAATGCGTAGATGACAAACATTGCTCCACAATTCCAAATGCATATTGCAATCTTTCCCCAACGAGCTTTTTCTTCGGACATTGCAAGTGCAAACATGGATATATGAAATCACGTGATAACACCTGTGTTAAAATTGATGAAGTCAAATGTGAAAATGACCAAACTTGTTCAAACCATCACGTCTGGGCTGAATGCGGAACAAATGGAAATTGCACGTGTGGAGTTGAACAACATTATTTTAATCCTACGACTCAATGGTGCGAATATGTCCCGCCTGGATTAAACGTCTTCCGTTGCTATGACGACAGCCAATGCCAATTTCCAGGCGCCGCTTGCATAAACACTTATTGTAGTTGCATTAAAGATCACGTGAGATTTTCCTCAACGGAGTGCGTTTTTGCTAATGGGAAAGAATGCCAGGAAACTTCGGATTGTTTTACGAGTGTAGGATTGGTATGTGACGGGAATACTAAAAAGTGCGAATGCGGTAATGGATATTATTTTTCACAAAAGACAAATAAATGCGTTCCGATGCCATCGGGAATGGGAATGGAATGTGAAGAGGATTCGCATTGTTTAGCTGTTGAGTATCGATCCAAATGTTTGAACGGGCAGTGCGCATGCGGAGAAGGATACGAGCGAATTACGAATGAAATTGGAAGATTCGGTTGCAGATTGCCGTTTGGATCTTGCACAAATTCAAATGATTGTAATTCTAACCAACGATGTGTGACGGATCGAGATCAAAATTGGAAATATTGCGCTTGTGATGTGAAAAGTTATGTTGAATATAATGAACCTTCGGATTCTTTTACATGTCAAATGCCAATTTTCAGAAATTGCGGAGATCGAGGAATTCCCCCACAAACGTGTGGAAATCATATGAAGGACAGTTATTGCAAAAATTATTTAATGGCATATATTTGCACTTGTGATGATTATAATGGTTATTATTTCAATTTTGTAAATAATACATGTGACAAAGAATTATTATAATTTAATTGAATTCATAATAAAAATTATTCTTCAATAATTTCAATTACTCTTACATAAAATTTAAAAGTAAAGTCAATGATTTTATTAATAATTACAATTACTCTCTTCATAAATATCATTTTTAATTAAGTGTTTAATTAAGTATGAATACAGTGTATGAATACTGAATTATTAATTCATGTTAAAATATAATCACATTAACTGATAAACGGATAAAATACAATTAAGATAACTAGTGGCATTATATACAAATGGGAAATTTAAAAAGAATTTTCAAACTTAATTGATTTTAATTGGTATAAAACTCAATAGTCGAAATGTGCAAAATTTTATTTCTCCTCTTAGCCATTTCAATAATCCATTCGGAATGTAATTTTTGTTTCATTGATTTAGATTGTACTGAAATTCTCGGCCTTCGCAATACAATTTGTAAAAACAGTACTTGTGAATGCCAAGAAGATTTTTTCTTCAATGAGCAAACCAGCCATTGTGCTCTTCGCCATTCAAGACTTGGCGGTCCTTGCGTTAAAACCTCAGATTGTTTAAAAACCAACGCAATTTGCAATGTCGGATCTTGCCACTGCGCAGCGGGATATGAAGCCAATGAAGATGGGCGTTCTTGTGTTCAAGTAATTGGAAATAAATGTTTAACTTCGGCCGACTGTAGCCATAGCGAAGTTAAAGAAATTGAATGTGACCTTGAAACCAACACGTGTCAATGTCCCAAAGGTCAATTTTACCGAACAAATGTTGAATTTCCAATGTGCAGGGAAATCACAGAAGATGTCGGGGTGGGAGCTGGCTACTACCAATGCGCAGAAGACTCGCATTGCGCCTCAATTCAAAATGCATTTTGCGATCTTTCCCCATATCCCTATTCGGATATTTTCTTTGGATTTTGTAAGTGCAAACACGGCTATTTGAAGTCAAATGATCAAAATCGTTGTGTTAAACTCGATGAAGTTAAATGCGAAATTGGCCAAGATTGTGCAAATCATGACACTCGGTCTGAATGTGGAACGAATGGAAATTGCACATGCGAAGCGGAAGAACATTATTTTAATCCAACAACTCAATCGTGCGAATTAGTTCCAATAAGTTTAAATGGCTGGCTGTGTTACGATGACAACCAATATAAATTCAAAGGCTCCGCGTGCCTTGGAGTTCCGGGTCAATCACGTCAGTGTGGTTGCATTAAAGACCACGTGGAATTTTCACCAACCGAATGCATTTTGGCAAATGGGAAAAATTGCCAGGAAACTTCAGATTGTTTTACAAGTGCTGGATTGGAATGCAATAAAAATACTAAAAAGTGCAAATGCGGTGAAGGATTTTATTTTTCGCAAAAGACTAATAAATGCGTTCGGATGCCATTGGGGATAAAAATGGAATGTGATGAAGATTCGCATTGTTTAGCAGTTGAATATCGATCCAAATGTGTTAATGGAAGGTGCGAATGCGGCGAAGGATATCAGCTAATTACAAATGAAATTGGAAGATTTGGTTGCAGATTGCCATTTGGGACTTGCAGTAGTTCGAATGACTGTAGCGGGGAGAACGAAAGATGTGTGACGGATCGAGATCAAAATTATAGATATTGCGATTGTAATGCGAATCATTATGTTGTGTATGATGGAGTTACTGACTCTTACGGATGTCAATTGCCAATGTTCAGGAACTGCGGAGAACTTGGATTCCACCCACAAACATGTGGAAATCATATAAAGGACAGTTATTGCAAAAATTATTTTCAGGCTGATATTTGTGCGTGTGATGATTACAATGGATATTATTTCAATACTGTAAATAATACATGTGACAAAGAATTATAATAATTAAAATTAAAATTATTCTTCAATACGTTCAATTTATTTTATATGCATTTAATTACATTTATGAGATCAATGAAATTAGTTTACAAAGTTGCTAATGGAATAAAATTATTGTTATTTAAAATTTATTATCATAATTAAAATCAATAAATGAAACATTTTTAAAAAATTTACAAGAGTAAAAATGTAAAATTTATATTAAAAATTTTAGTAATAAATTAATATATTTTTGTATCATTAATGGGAAATCTGACATTCCTCACCAACACTTTCCAAAAAGACGCATATCGAAGACGTCAAACTTAAAACGGTATTAATTCAAACAATATAATTAAACATCACTTATTTAAATTTCAATATTATTCATTTCAATATTATTAATTTCTATTATTTAATTTCATTTAATTAATTTTAATTATTCATGTAATTTTGTATTAAGGGATTTGCTTTTTAAATTTACGCCTCATGGTCAAGAGAATCTATCGAGGGACTCAAAATGGCTTGGAACTGCGATGACAAATTAAGCGAACAAGACGAATTTGCCCGGACCAATTCAGCCATCAAAGGCGAAGTTAAAAATTGAAGCTCAAAGCGGAAATTTCTAAAATGTTTTTGATAATGCGCGAAAGCAACAAAGAAAGCGAGCGGGAAAAACGAAAACGAGCCTTTGAATTGAAGGAAGAAGAAGAAGACATGCTGAGAGCCGTCGAACGTCTGTCAATTGAGAAGAAAAACATCATTAAGGAAATCGAAAGTTTTCTTCATTCGGCAAACGGAGAAAAGAAATCAAAGAAGTCGATTGAGAAAACAATTAAAATCATCAACGAAAGCAACAAGGTCGAAAGACTCGTACAGAAATTCCTCGACAAAGAAACTCAAAATCTGGAATTGAAAGTTGCAAGCAGAATGAATTCGTTCATAAATTTAAGGGAAGAAATTAAACCACGAACGCCATCGATCCGTTCAAGTAGTCGGTCAGTGAGTCCTGCGCTGGCGCAACGTCCAAGCTTCGCAGGAATTAAACCCGCCAGAAAAATCCAATTCCAAAATATTTCAATGCCGGCCACAGGGGCCACAGAAGAAATTTCGAGGTCGCGACCTTTACATCGAACTTTAACCCGGTCTTTTCACCCAACGAGATGGAGAAGTTTGTCAAGATTTCATTATTCAAGAATCAATTATTTTTAATTATTTGCTACAAGATAAGCTAACATTGCACTAAACGTCGATCCAATGCCCGAATCATTAACATTAATATTCAACAACCCCGCCAATATATGAATCAAACTAACGAACATTGTTAAAAGGGCCGACAAAGCTTCATCGGCTCCAACTTTTGTTTGAAGATTTTTATCAATTGGCATATTCGTTTCAATTATTTCTTTCTCAACATTTGTTTCCCTTTTGTTGAAAAGTTCTTGGATGTTGGAAAATGAAACTCCGAGTTTTGATGCCAATGCAGTTTCAATAATTTTTGTAATTTCATCATCATTTGAAACTTCTTGTCGTTTCTCGGGAATGTTATCTTCAGGTTTTTAACTTCCAACGGCTCCGACGGCTCTTTCCCATCTTTCAAAGCTGCCCCGCAGGTTGAATAGAAAATGCACAAGATCTAAAAATTATTTTAATTAGAATTAAGTAAGTTATGATTATCTTTCATATGAAAAAGTTTAAATTTTAGTATTTTTATTAAACAATAGATATATCGTACAAGTATATAAATCAATATACTGTTAAGTAGAGTATAATTAATAAAATAATGTTAACTTACTATTGTGAAAATGAATACTATAGTTTTGACATTTTCCGATGAGTTTGATTGAGACCTCAAATCAATTCCAGTTCAAGTGCGTTTCCAATAACGTACAAATGAAGAATGTTCTTCAACCTTCATTTTTCTTATTTATATGGTGTGTGATTTGTCCAAAGGGTCAAAATAATATTACTTTGATAAAACATCATAGTTTTGGAAATGACCCTAAAAGGGAAAGTTTAAGTCCTTAAAAAATCGCACCTTCAATGGCTTAAAAATTCTCCAAATAAAAAGATTATAACATTCCAAGTCAATCACATTTCCTTTATTTCCATTTCACCTTTATTCTATCTGTCTAAGGTTCTACATTAATTCTGTAATTCTAACTTGACGTTTTTACTGAACTGAAGTGATATAAAAATGAACTTAATTTTCACGGCTTATTTTTTGTATAATAAGGGCAGTTCCTTAAGAATAAAAAAGGGAAAGTTAAGGGGAATCTCACGATTTGTTGACAACGATTCTCCAATTTTTTTCATAACTCATTACTTTGGCATTTAGGTATTTTTAATTATTGCACCCTCATTGCTCAAGGGTTAAATGAGAAATTCATTTTTTACTCAATGCTAAACATTGCGACCTTAATGAATCTTTGTTTTTCAATTTTATGAAGCGAAATATATATGCTGAACTCGAGGCCCGCGAAATTTAAGCGTAATATTTAAAGGATAAGCTATCCATCTGTGCCAAAGAAGAAGTCTGAAAGGTGAGGATTCATAGAGTAAAATTCACATAAACTTGGGACTGAAATCTTCATTTTTATCGAGTTGGGCTACTTAAATAATTAACCATTCGATTAATACAACACTTTTCTATCCCAAATTGCCTAATCTTGAAGCCAACAAAATAGAGAATTTAATGGTATATTGGATTTAATTGTATCTGTTTAATATTGAAAATTTAGATGATTTAAATTGTTCCTTAATTCCTAAGTATAATTGTATTACTGTTAGTCTATTAGTTTAAATATTTAACAACTTATTAATACTGTTAATAATAGTTAAAATATTTGCATCAAAATAAAATAAACAAATTTGGTATTTGTACATATTTTAATTTTCTTTCTCATTTTAAAGATTCAATTCGTCTTCGGAAATCTCCGAATAGTCAGCATCATAATTGAAGCGAATTCGAGTCTCTTGCTTTAAATTTATTGTCGCAGGTCTTGAGACTCTTGAGTTTGGGGATTTAGCAGACGTTTTTGCAGTTTCACTTCGCACCACTTCGGTTTTTGTAATTCCCACCGCAAGAGAATCAGTTTTTTTCATGTCCATAGCGAGTGAATCAATTCTTGACTTCTCGATTTTAGCCGATTTGGGCCTTGAAGTCTCAACTCGCTCAGAATCAGTTTTAGAAGTATCGGTCCTAAACGAATCTGATCTTGCCACCAATGCGAATCTTCCACCACCGGATCGATCTGTTGATTCCGTCGCAAAAGTTTCAGTTCTTGAAGGTTCAACTCTTGCACTTTCCGTCCTGAAAGTTTCCGTTCCCGATCCAATAAATTTGGACATTTCCGTATTAACCGTTTCGGTCACAGAAGTCTCTGTTTTGATTCCTTTATCTTCAGTTTGTAGTAAAGGTGAAGGTGAATTGACCTTGACCTTTGTTTCCGATTCAATACGATCCCGATCCAGAAGAAATATTTTTGATATTCTTGAAGAACATGGCGAATCCGATTCAGATCCCATTTCTTCATAAAATTCTTCATATCCCTCCAAGAAACTGTTCGCATGATATAGTGTGTAAACCTCTTGTTCATTTTCATCCAAGTAACATTCATCATCAGAAGATACCTCAACATTCTTTGGAGGAGATTTAATGACTTTTAATGAAAGTTCTTCGCTCGTTTCTCCTTCGACTTCTGGGATTTTAAAATTTTCTAATCTTACTGGCGTTGGGATGAAGAAATTCTCATTTCGGATGAGTCGTCTAATTCGAATTACTTCTAGAACTTCTTGTGGATTGAGACAAGGGCCGTTGATCGAACCTAAAGCTCGCACTTCTTTCCCATAATTTCGCTTGATGTAGTCAATGACTTCTGATTCGGCTTCTTCTGGAGATAATTGTTTGATATCTTGGAGGAATTGAATCCATTTTGCACACATCCCTACAAGGATTTGCGAATCTGGCCGTTGGGCTGACTGACTTGGAGTTTCCGAATTATCTGAAGTGACTTCTAGGTGAGAAGAAAGCGAAATGGCGGATTCTGTATGGAAAATGTCTGAGACGATTTGAAGTTGGCGGATTTCCTCATCGGTCATGTAAACACTTGCTTTCCCGATTGCAAATTCCGGTTGGAGTGGAAAAGGATGGGCGAGGATCATTTTAGTCATTGCTTTCCCAATCCAACGAATTGTTCTTCGTGTCAATCCGCTCAAATTCATCACACCCGAATCGGAAACGTAAATACTCGACTCGGTTCGCAAATTGTGAATTTGTTTCTCATTCAGGCCAAAGTTGACAAAAAGCCCTTGTTGCATCAGAAGCGGAACCTTAAAATAATATAATGTTTAAATAATATAACAAAAAAATATTTAATTAAAAATTAATTTTAAACTTTAATTAATTAAAATTAATTTTTAACTTTAATTAATTAAAAATTTATTTTGAATTTTGTGGTTTAAATTACCCATAATCCAATATTTGGCTGCCACATTACTTTTCGTTTTTTCAACTGATAAGCCAATTGGTTCCGAATGCAATTGATTTGCTTCACAAATTCCAAAAGTTCATTTGCCCATTGGAACGTGAGTTCTCTGTAGTTTAAGATGTGACGGACGATTTCAGCTCCATGGGAAGGAGGCGTCGTGTACATTTCACGAATAAGCAAACTCATGTGCATCGATAAATCTTCAACATTAGCCGATTTGTCAACAACAAGAATCAAATTCCCCAAACGATCACCTTAAATTACACAAAAAATTAAATTATACTAAAAATTAAACCATTTTAGAAAATTTAAATAAGTTAAGCAAATTAAATGATTTTCAATTAGTTAAACAAATTAAATAGTTTTTAATTAATCAATAGTTTAATTTACCTCCCAAAGAGAAGTTTAAAGAGAAGCTCTGAATGACAATAAATTCAATCCCCTTTTCTGCAAAGTGTCGAACTGGCCAAGACTCATCGTCTAAATCTCCTCTTGCAATCCCATGGAAAGTCGCATCGAAGATTGGGAACAAACGTTTCTTTTTCACAATGTTTGCCAAACTTCTCCAATATTCTCTTTTGAGATCGAGACCAGACGGGAAATGACCAGACATTTGAAAAACGACCGCGCTGTCTTTTGAAGCACAATTCAAATCTTCGACCATTCCCTGAAAGTCCAAAAAGTTAAGGCGTTCGTTCACGTAGCGATAATAGCGGAACCGTTTCAACGAACCAGAGATCATGTTTAACTTGTATTGTTCTAACAATCAAATTAAATCAAATTAATTAAATTAAGTATCAAATAGTCAACATTATAAAATCTCATTCATTATAAAATCATTAATCATTCATTATAAAATAATACTAATTGAATTTAAACTATAAAAGTTTAATAGTTAATTAAACTATTAAATAGAATATAATTAAATATAGTTATAATTATTGAGTTTAAATACCATTGGGAGGATTTGATACATAGACAGTTTTCAAATTCATTATTTTTGATAAAAACATGGCGGCGAGTCTGAAAGCTCCACAAGCTCCGATGGTTTGGAAAGCCAAAGATCGAACATCGGGATAAATCGAACAATCGGATCCAAGAATCAATCTTGTCGCCAAATTGGTGAATTGTGGTAATCCTCCAGGAGTTGTGTAATCATGATTAATTTGTACGAGAAGTGGATAAGGAAAAGTCACATCGATCTTCCCTTTGAATTCAAATGGTTCGAGTTCTTCAATTTGCTCGAAACTGGCGTCCCTGTCGAGTTCTTTGTAGTATTTGTAATCGTCATCGTAAGCGTTGTCTTCAAAGTCAATTTTGGATGGTTCTGGATCGACGGGGGTTCCTCTGGCCATTGACATTGAAATTCCTGATTCTGCTCGGTATATGACGGGGAAGACGAATGGGACGCCGGAGATGAAAAGATTCTCATAACCTTAAATACAAATAATTTATAAAATTATAAAATATAATCTTATATTTAATTAAAATTAAATTATTAAAGTAATTATAAAATTAATTATTAAAATAATTTATAAAATTAATTATGTATTATTATAAAATTTACCTTCTCCCATAAGATTAACTTTTTTAGGGTTTGAATCAATTTCGAAAATTTCCTCCATCATTCCATTATCCAATTTGCAACATGGAATCTTCAGATTGGCAAAGACAGAAGAATTTTCCAATTGTGGGGATTTAGCGAAAGACGGGCGACAGCCACATTGGAAAATCTTCATTTCATCTCCTTTAGATTTCTCCATGTTTCATTCTCGTTCAGTTGAATTATGATTTTAACAGTGATTTACTTTTAATAACTTTCAATCGAAGAATTGGAAAGGAAATTGCTTATATAAAACAAAATTCCAAAAATTGAAAGTTCAAGATAATTTAAAAATTTAATTGTTAAAATTATAATTTAACAACAATTTCCTTAGCATTAAAAATATTTGAATCTGATATGGTTTGTCTCTAGATTTAGTATCAAGCCAGAAGCCATGTGGTTAAAAGTTAAATTGATTATTTTATTAAGGTTTTAGAACATTCATATATTGTTACTTTTTACTTCTATAATCATTTCTCTATTAAAATCAAGTAAATTAATTAAGTAAATCAATTACATTTCTCATTCACTTATTTTTATGTCAGTTAAGTTGTCAGATTCTTATTTCTATTTCTAATCTAATTAGTGAATTGGGTCATATGAGACATTTAAAGTGACCGAATCTATTTCCCGAATTTGTCAACAGAAATTGTATACAAACGAATTAGTGAATTACACTCTACCTCGGTTAAGATCAACTTCACGGGATACACCAATTTTGGTGATCTTAACCGAGGTTGACACTAA
>JAQGBZ010000737.1:0-15268 GCA_034687125.1 Neelides folsomi
AAATTATTGGAACCTTTAGAAACGTTTAAAATAAAATAAAAATCTGAATCTTCTCCCTTTAGATTTCTTAATCCCATTTACAATATAAGCAAGAATATAACATATAACATAATTATTATATTAATTAATTTTCATTGATAGATTCTCAGAAGTGAGAATAATAAAAGAGGAAAGTTTTAATGAAATCCTCCAAATCCCATTGAAGGGTGAAAATAAGTATGTATTAGGAAATTGTTCAATTCTCAACACTTTGATCCTTTAATATGAACACATTGAGTTCAAATCCCTATAATTACTTACAAGTTTGCATTGTGCGACCAGATTAAGTATATTCAATACTTGAGCGAGATTATAAGCAGTTAAGCTGAGAATTCTGCCACGAGGTTTTGTTACCTCTTTGGGCAATTGTAGCAGAAGGGTAGGAGGAAAAAGTTTGGGATCTTATGGAAAACACCTTGTGAAATAGGAGAGGTCTAATCCAAGTTTTAAGTATTTGTTCATTCTCAAAGAAGAGAATTCATATTATTAGTGTTCTCTGTGAGGACCGAAGGTGACGGTCCTTTGTTCTCTTCAATAAGATAAAAAAAGATTTAAGAGTAACCGAAACCTCCTCCTCAAATCTTATTACAGTTTTGCATGGAAGAAAGAAAGAGGGTTTTTAAAGTATTCCCGACTCCTGTTTCAATTCAAACCAATTGAATCCCTTTTATTGCGTTTCATCCAAAGATCTACTTTAATGTCAAAATACATTCTGGTTCGCATTCTATTACCCGTGCAAACAAAACTACAAGATTGGATTCAGTTTTGACAAATGTTTACCATACAAATAATATAAAATACAAATACATATGGCTTTTGGAGGAGAAAAGTATGCTATTTCGGAAATTAATTTGATTTTGGTGGTTTCTAACCATTTTATAATAAATGTTTCAAAACATTTTAAAATTGTGAAGATACAGAAGATTATATTTCAAATGTGGAATTTTAAAATTAATTTTTATTATATTTAATTAAGCATCCTGTCATTTTCAATAAAGGTGGGTTTGGTTGGCTCAAATGAACAACAGTCATTATAATTATCAATTCGATCATTATAGATATGAAGAAATTCTCATCATTAATTACAAGAAAACTACGAATTTTGATTCCGTCCTTCAAGATATCAATAATTATATGTTTAATACAGACTATTTTAAATAATCTTAAGCAAGAAATTAATTAAACAAAGAGAATTGTTTCTTAATACATTATTCAAATTGATGTGCTCATTTGTTAACGTATAAAACGATAAGTTATTTTAAGTGAAATTAAAAATCTGCTTTAGAAACTACCAAAATCAAATTAATTTCCGAAATAACATACTTTTCTCCCCCAAAAGCAATATATTTACTATGTAGTGACTGTAGTAGAATTGTTCGAGGAAGTATCAGTGGATTTACTCAGAGTATTTTAATATCACATCTGTTCTTTGAACCCTTTCAAAATCCAAGCTTAAACTTCGTACATCTTTCCAAGTCACACTGAATGCAAAGCATCGTAGGTGTCCCCCTTTGATCCAAATCCAATCTCTCAACTCACGAACTTTTCTATTTCCAAAATTTCATTAAAGATTTTCCGTTTAATTAATTCATCCTCTCATTCACTCAGCGGAAAATGTGAGGTTAAAAATAATATCAAATCTTAAATCCTTTGAAATTAAGAAGAGCTCATAGTATTTGTCTGAATTTAATACTTATCAACATTTTCATTGTTTGTTCCCAGGTTCAACGAAGCGTCAAAAGCTCGGAAGTGAAGGTGAAAACTCGCGATCTGAATGTGAAGATGACTCGTTCGCTCACTGCCCCAGCGGCGGAGAGGAAGAGGGTGGATTTGAAGAATCCCATCGACCACGAGGGGATTCAAACAGCAGAAGCCCCGTTCACCCCCATGAGACGGAAACTCTCCCTCTGAATATGAAAAGAGAATCGAATGGGGAGGAGCGGAGGAAGAAGAAAGGAAGTCACAAAGAAGAGTTCGATCACCATGATGAGGATTCACGGGGTTCTTCAAGACCCAAGAATTCCTATCCAAATAATTCCCAATCGAATGAAAGTGGGAAAAGACGGGGTGGTTCAGGTGGGAAAAGGAGTTCAAACAGATCACAAATTGATCAAGAGATGAATCATCCCTTGGGAGCAAATGACTCTCCTTATCATCCTCAATTAGGAGGATCCTCCGCCATTGACACTTTATTAAGAGTTTTCCCTGGGAAACGCCGCAGTGAGATTGACGCTGCTTTGCATAAAACTTCAGGTCATGTGCTTAATGCCATCGAGTTCCTTTTGGTCGACCCAGAAGAAATGAAGGACGAAGGGAAGGCCATGGATTTGGCCATTGAGCCGCATCGTAAGGAAATGGAGTCTTTTCTTCATCATGCTCATCAGCAACATCGCGGAGGGGACAAAGAACCCCCTTCAGCTTTTTCATTCTTTGGCCCTTATTCGGCGGCCGCAGCGGCTGCAGCTGCCCGGTTTTCTCATCCCGGACATCGGAGGTTCATCCCGTCATTGCTCCCATATGGAATCCCGGGGTTGATGCCGCAACAGGAAATGACCCGACCTGGGGATTTTTATCCAGGTGGGCCGATTCCGTTGGTGACGGCCGCTTCGGCCCTCGCCCTCGCCCACATGCCCCATCACCATCATCACCAGGTGGGAGAGTCGGGGATGGAAGTGGGGAGAGGAGAGAGCCAAACTCCGCCTACTTCTTGCTCAGGCTCTGATAGGGCATCTTACTCCGAGTAGTTGTTACATCAAAAGATACATTTCCTTTCTCCCCAAACTCAAAAGAGAAATGCTTTAACACTTCATAGACACATTGACAAATGTTCAGCGCCGTAGTGCAACTCCTCCCAGATAAACTACTTATAGGTTCTTATAGACTATGAAATACTTATGATGTAAGGCTAATTATCCAATATAAATATTTCAGCTAATAATTCATATTGAGACAGTTTAAATATATTAAATAAAATAATGTTATTAGACCTGTAACTAATGTAAATATAAATGAAATAAACTCGTTGTGTTAGTCAGCTATTGTTTACTAAATATTTACTATTTAATATGGCATAATACATAATATTTATAACTAGGTAAGGATAAGTAAAAATGTAAATATTTTAGATTGTTGTTTATAATATGTACATGTTTGTATATAACTAATATGTTCTTAAACTGCTTTCCATGTTATCAACTATATTTATTTTCAGATAGTATAATTACAATTTGAATAATTAAAGGCAAACTAGAAAAATTTTTCTTCATATTAGAGCAGACAGTTTATATTACTTATACATAAGTTCCAGTCCTGCTTTTGCATATAACAAAGAACTACAGATATCACATTAAATTGGTAATGAAATCCAAACCATTTGAAGTCGAAAGAAGTTGAGGGGAAGCCAATTGGTTTTATGTAACTGTTCATTTTATGTATACTCAAATGATCTGTGGAAAGAAGAGGATAATGAAATGATGCTTTAAGGGGCTTCTTTCTTTTTAATTCAACTTTTCAATCAACGATCCCTTCTGAATAAAAACTCAATTTCATTCTCATCCAAACAAACGAACATTGCGGTGAATTGGGAAAGAAATATCGATTACTTTTGTATGTAAATATTATAAATTGTAAATGTAGCTTAAACCTTGTAGGTAGTGGATAGTTTTAAACATTTAAATATTGAGACTTGTTGAAGTTATACATAAATGTAAGGTATACATACATAGGCATACCTAATTTAGTAATGTTGAATCAAATAGTAAAAATTGTACTTGCAAATATGGTAGGTATTTAATATGTATGTAATATGTATCATAGATCTAAATCAAGCTTGTTATTTGTTCAAAAACAGTATGGTCGATTAATTAAATCTATTATGTATAGATTCATTATATTCAATAATGTTACATTCAAATTGTGTAGAATGACGAGTAAATCATAAATATGAGTATAAAAACCACGGAATAAAAAAATAGCGAACGTTCAAATAAAATGTATAAAGATGTGTAGTTGATAGCAAACAATGAATAAAAAATTTTCAAAATACCAATTTTCTTTCGGACTTGTTGATTATTTCATTATCATTGAGCATATTAATCATAATGTACGAGTATGGTTATATTATAAGTTACTATTAAGTTATAACGTAAGTATTCCCATACAAGAAATGAAGGATGAAAATTAATTGAGTAACTGAAACTTTGTATTCCACAGACAGATTCGGTTTGATAATGAAAAAAGCTCTGAGATTCGATAAATCACAGAAAGGGGTGTTGATCTCCTTCCCTCCGCTGCATGAGACAGGGATTGTGAGAAGGGTTCGAGGATGGGGGTTGGAATCAAAGTTTGAGGACGGCCGTGGCCAATCAATTAATTAACCCCATCCAGGACTCTCTTTGAAAGGGAGAAAGTGGGGAGAAATTGAAAATGAATCAAGTCGACCAAACACACACCCAGGGACACTAAATAGTTAATTCGAATGGGAATATTCTTTGTTGACTCACCCAAGCTCACTCAGTTAATAATAAGTACATACAAACAAATCAAGTATCGAGGAGTTGTGGTGGAAGAAAATTTTGGCATTTGACAGGCCGACTCGGGTGAAGATTAGCATAGGCAAATAGAGATTTTGAAATTGAGTTGAAAAGGATTGTTAATTCCTTTCCCTCCTCACTCGCCTTTCGAGGGTGCGAACTGACGACTTGTCACGACCGGTGAAGGACCAGAGAATAGAGAGACCCAATATAGTGTTAATCTTAATCTCTCCTCAAACCAAGCGGAGAGAGAGGAAAGTTAAATTGAATATTAATTGGAAGAGCATAAAAGGTACTTGAGGACTCGCATTTGGATTCAAAATCTTCAACTGTTCACTCGCCCCTATTCACCATATTTCCCCTCACAATTTAAACTCCGCAACGCTGGAACACTTCAAATCTCATGCAAAAGACAATGTCATTACTTATTATGATCACAATAATTAGCAGATATCATCTATACATAATATATGTACATGTAGTTAAATGTCGACATTATGTAAAGTAGTTTTTTTATTTTTGTGGACCAATGAGAAATCCTTGAGAAGTAATTTTAATTAATTGGCAAACAAAAAGGATAAAAATAAGAATAACGTTTGATAAATGTTCCAAAAGGAATTTAAAGTAATTGGACTTGAAGAAAGGATTACTTTGAGCTTGAAGATCTTGAAGCATTCGACTGAATGATTAATTAGCAATGCAAAGAGAATTGAGACATTAGGATTATAGAGAAGTCATTGTACACATGTTTTTTAGAGTTGACAAATGAGCAAGTGTGTCGTTGGTTTGATCAGACTCAAGATGAGTCGCTCGAGTCAACAAGTTCCCTCAAGTTCCGTGTCATCGCTCATTTTAAATATTGTCTTCTTTATCTTCTTTATATAACAATTCCACAAGGTCCGAAGGACTTTAAGATTCAAATACAAAAAATGATCATTTGATGAGGGGAAATCTTTAAGTTCCTTTGACCCGACCAATTTAAACTTTTAAACATTTTAATTACTCGTCCTACTTGAAGATACTAATTAAACTTACAGAAGAAGCATCAAGAAGATGACTTATTTGAAATATTTAAATACACCTGTAATAAAAATCACATTGAATTTGAATATATTAAGAGGAATGATATAATGAAATTATTAAACAAAGCGGAAAAATATGGATAAATGACAAAGATGTTAAGTTAATTTAAGTTTCATGGCCAGCGTGTGGATCATTGAGTTAATACAATTGTCAATTCACTTAATACCAACTTGTCATACAATCTTTCTTTTGGTTTAGCAAAAGATGTAAGTATTAATAAGATTTAAAACAATCATGAAACTGTGAAGCGGAGCTTCCAAAGTTGAAAATCAACATTACACCAGACCAACCTGTGTAAATTTACCGAGTGAAAAACTTAAAAGTTTTAATGGGCCGGTCCTCGAATGTTTGCTTAAATGAATACAATGAAATTTGGTCGGAGGGGAAAAAACTTTCTCATTGAGGGACTCCAGGGTGGTTAATTGATGAGTAGGGAGTGAGTGGTCCATGCCACACAAGAGGAACGAAGAGATCAGATTGGATCGGATCAGAGGAATGATAAGAACCCTACAAGTTAATGCGTCTCTATTGACACTCGGAGGGAAGGGGAGAATGACACGGCTCGGATCCCTCAAGACACTCCAAGACTCAACCCCGAGACCTTTAACCATACATGTATCTCGGTCCTTCAAGGGTTTGGGGTGCCTTGAATGTTTTCTCAACCCCCCACGACCTTCTGTTGACTCTCAAAAGTGAAATGAGTCTTTTACCCCTCGTAAGTACGAGATAGAACAAGAAATTGTGAAGAGTCCTCAGGTAAATACTCATGTATCCTTTCCTTTACATGACCACCTCAGTCGAGAAATCCATTAATACAGCTCACCTGCTCCGAGAAAAACCCCGGGAAGGATTAAACAATATTTAACAAACAATTTGTCTCATTTTCACATTGGAAATGGAATATTGGAAATTTGGAAATGATGATAATCGAATAAGGGAGATATCTTGGCAACCAGTTTGATTATTTGATGAGATCCAAATGGGAGATTGAATTTTCAATGAGTTGTTAAATGCGTTCATTTACATTCGAACGGAATAAAAACCGAAGGATTGAAGAAAAAGAAGAGAGAATCTTTAATATCAAGAGAAATGAAGGTAATAAAAAATAAATATCCGATATCAAAACTGCTTTTGGTCCTTTCCAAACAGCTCCAAATTTCTTTCCAAGAGAAGTAAAAAGTTGACATTTGACTTCTGGCCGAGGGTGGAAAAGTCTTAATGGTTAATTAGGAATTCAATCGCTTTCCGATGGAAACCATCTGGGGAGGATTATCATAGAAATAGATATTTTCCCAATTCCATCTCAACTCCCCGTCTCATAAATTGGGGGAGGGAATTCTCACACACTTCCCCTTTCAAAAACCCGCATTTAATCGCAACGATCATTTTTACTTTATTCTCCACATTCACATTTTTACGTTCAAACTCACCCAACATTCAATGTTTATAGTCTCAATGACATTCGAAACATAAATATGAGAAATTTTATATCCCCCATTTATTATCAAAGTATTCTCAATACATTATTCATATTCATAATTCATATTGTGCATTCATTTATTATAAAGAAAAGATAAACCACAAAGAAGAAGAAAGAGATCATAAAAGAATTGTACTGTGAATGGATTTTATTAAATTGATTATATTCATTGAACTCTTTCTTAGAAGGGTTTTATAATAAAGAAATATTGCTCAACTTATAATCTTTTCAATTGAAGCGAATGAATCTCTCGTTGTATAACACATGAATCACATGATTAATTTTCATACCAATGATAATACATATTATAGGTATAGGTAATCATCTCCGTAGCTGATCAATGCAGATGTCCACACATTCTTTGAAGTAAGTACATTGGATGTTATTTGTAATTAACAAAGTGGGTTTTATTCCAAACCAAACAGAGAAAAAGGAAGGGATAAAGAATAATAATGGATACTTGAGCCATAAGCCGAGGACCTACCGCTGGCAGTTTGCATTCTATTCATATCTTCTCAATAGCCCCGGTCAAGTGAGGATCCAATGGTCATAGAAAATATAATCAATACACATCATGTCGTCCATTACCAATTGGTAGAATCCTCCGTAGAGCCTATTGCGGAAATGGAAAAGAATGTACAAGAATTACCTTCTTCTCATGATCAAGTAGCATGTAAAAATAAGCTGTTTTGATCAATCCAAGCTTTCACGAATGAATCTCCTCGAGTTCTAATAAATGGTCATCATGGGGCATTGGAGAGACCTCGAAAGCCCTCAACCTCCTCGATATAATATCATGATGGGGATTGTCGATGGGGCCTTTTATTTGTGCCACAATAAAAACAATTAGTAATGTCAAACAAAACTAGTTAATTGAGAAATTTTAAATTGTGAGTGGAAGATCACATATTGACTCTGTCGCGGTTTATTAATCTCTCTCAATACGAGACGACTCACACATTGGATCCTCAATCAATATTAATAATTAGGCAAATACACATGTACAAGATCTGTTTGCTCATCCTTGTTAAATTACTGATCAAGTCTTGAAGAAATTCCATTCATACCTCATTAGTGTCATTACTAGAATCAATTGGGATTTCATTACCTTCGGCTATTGCTAATTTATTAATATCTAGCTCTTGGATCATTGCCTCACTTCCCAAATTCCACTGACAATTTCTCTCCTTCTACACCACTCAACATTCTATGAAAGATTTAAGCGCAGATTGAAAATTTAAGACTTTTTCAATGTTGGCTCATAAAGACACAATTAAATGGTCGAACATAATTTGAGATTTAGACGAATAGAAGATTCTTCTTTAAAGCTCTCATAAAAGAGATCTTCATTGCTTCTTCAGCCGTTTCCTCCCCGTTTTCAATTCTTCAGGCCGTCAAATCCAAGTTTCAATTGAATCCAATGAAATAGGTGAATTGATCCTCAAACTTGTCCCTCCTCCTTCTTTCAATCCTTTATCTTACAACCTCAAAAATATTCCTTAAATTCCTTTTTCAACTGACCCAGTACTCTTTTACCCTTTTCTGAACAAAGCCCCTTTTCCGTTCCCAATTCCATTTTAATTTATCATTATCATTGAAGAAAAATGTTCTAAAATGATGGTTTTAGAAAACGGGTAGAAAATATTAGTAAAGATTCAAAATAATGAATAGGAATAGTTCTAAATTTCTTCTTTGTCTTTCATAGGTGTCTATATAACATTTGAAGAGACATAGAAAAGTTGAGAAATATTGGTTTTCCTAAAGAGTAAAAAGTATATAGACTGATGTAAATTATCCGACCCAATGGCTTCACCAGCTCTTCCCCTCTTATTTCATTCTCTCAATTTTCCAAATGGGGGAGCCCATTGAGCAACCCTCAATTCAAATCGGGTAAATTTTGACGAATGAGCTCAACAAAAGTTTTTAAAATACATCCCCATCCAGCCATCACTCACGACGACCGCAATGAACCCACTTCCCATCACACATCACGTCCTTCCCCACTACCTCAATTTAACCGGCCGCCTTCCAAACAATCCACAGAAGCAAATCTCAAACCCGGACAATCAACAATAATGAATTGAAAAATAAAACCTATTATTATCATGTATTACTCTCTCTCTCTTCTGTCTCTTCCCCTGGAGGAAATAATGGGCCAACCTTCTCAGTTTCTCATTCACTTTGTAAACTCGTTCTCACTTGGAAATCCATGAGATTCTTTTGATTCCAAGTAATTTCATCTATCAATGCTCTATATGAAATACTTGCAATGGAAACCCCAGCTATTTATGGAATATATAGCCTAAATATGTAATAACCGAATCACGGATCTAATCCACACAATGCAGATTGCTCTAGTTCCATAGAACGTAGTACACATATTGTATACTGACTCCCTTCTCGTTTACCATCATATTTATGCCTTAATATCCTTAATTTATTTTTTAGTCAACCATTATTAATTTTTAATTCATGCAACAAATTGAGAGTCCTATATAAAATATACTAACTACATATATATTTATTTACAACTTAAATGTAGTTTAACATTAATAACAATTAAATATTGCATACCTTATAAGAATAATAACTAATTGTAAGTAGAATATACCTAGTACTACATATTACATACAGCATACCTAATTCTATAGTATACGCGAGAGATATTGAGAGAATAAACTTGCGATAAGCTAATGTTCAACAAGAAAAAGCGGGACTGAGGACTGACTCACTCTGTATTAAATGTCTTCTGTTTCTATTCTATTTCTATCTATGTAGTTGAATTAACAATAAGTTGGGTCCGTCTTTGCTCGATATTTTCCAATCGTTATTTTATTGTCCATATATATTAATTTGCACTATTGTTAGTTTTCTAACAGACTCACTGTTAAGTCAATTAACATTCCATTTACGATCAATTTTTAATATTACAAGAAGTCAAGATGACTGAAAAAGACTACAGCCCTTTGAGTTTAGCATGTGTCAAGTCTTTGACAGATAAAAATTACGATAAAAGGCGATCAGCTGCAACTGAAATTGAAAAGTAATGACAAGTTAACTATTTTTATAATCTCATAACATTATTATTGTATGATCAAACATATTGCTCTGTTAATTGAATTTAATAACTAAACGTGTTCATTTCAGGATGGTCAAAGATTTTGCTTCAATGAAGAACAATGAGCAAATTAAAAAGCTTTTGAAAATTCTCGGCCAAGACTTTACGATGTCACAGATGCCAAACTGGAGAAAAGGTGGAATCATTGGATTAGCAGCGACAGCAATGGCTCTTGGAAAAGTAATATTAATTTATATAATAAAATTTTTACTTTCGTAAAAATTAACGGATATGAATAATGAATATAATTTAATGGTTATATAATTTTTTACTTTTATTAGGAAACCTCTCATTACACAGACGAGTTGATCCTTCCAATTTTGGGATGTTTTGCTGACATTGATTCCCGAGCTCGTTATTATGCTTGTGAGGGACTTTACAATGTAACAAAGGTCGCGAGAGGGTCAATTCTCGTTCACTTCAATGAAATATTCAGTGCATTGAGTAAATTGGCTGCTGATCCAGATCAAAACGTAAAGAGCGGAACAGAAATGTTGGACCGACTTTTAAAGGTAATTTAACATTTAATTTATTAGAAGATTGTATTTATTTACAGATAGATAAAAAAATAATTTGATTGTTAGTTAAATATTTAAAATTTTATGCAGGACATTGTCACCGAAAGTGCTTCCTTTGACCTCGTTACATTTATGCCCCTGTTGAGAGAACGAATTTACACGAAGAATCCATTTGCAAGGCAATTTATAATTTCTTGGATTTCTGTTCTTCACGCGGTGCCAGATATCAACATGATCATATTTTTGCCTGATCTCCTCGATGGACTTTTCAATATTCTGGAAGATCAAACGATGGAGATTAAAAAAATGTATACTTTTAAATTCTTCCAATTACATAATTATACCAGAATTATGTAAAGTATTCTTGATATATAACATTTGTTTATTTAACATTTTCTTTTGAATAGGTGTGAAAACGTCTTGGGAGAATTTTTAAGAGAAATAATCAAAACTCCGAAAGTGGCTGATTATTCCTCAATGATGAACATCCTCATTGCTCACTCTCAAGCCCGAGATGAACTTCTTCAGTACACGGCAATTTCATGGATCAAAGAGTTTATCAACCTTTCTGGTATAGAAATGCTTCCATACGCATCCGGAATTTTATCAGCCATTCTCCCATGTCTTGCTTACGAAGACGATTCAAGAAAAAGTAAATTATTTTTAATTATTGTTTTTTTAATTATGATTTTTAATTATACTATTAATAAGAAATACAAACAAAACTTAATTAGATGTTATTTAAATTCCAATGGTATTTCAATTTTAGATATCCGAGAAACGGCCAAAACTGTGAATTACAATCTAATGAAGTTAATCACTAGCACTGAGAAAGAAGTGAAAGACGAAGAAGAAGCAAATGAAGAAGAAATCGAACCACGGGTCGATCTTGCCTCAGTTGTCGATGTTTTAACTTCAAACTTACAAAACACGGCTGTTCCGACTAAAGTTGCCGTTCTACGTTGGACTTATCATCTTCATCTTAAAATGGGACATAAAATGTTCAAATACGTCGATGAGACTTTTCCCATTTTGCTCAAAACTTTATCTGATCCTTCCGATGAAGTTGTTCTTCTAGCAATTGAAGTTCTTTCAGAAATTGTCTCGTATCCTTCGAACGGTAATTTGAGAAAATTCATCATTTTGAATTACAAAATTACGCGATTTAATTTGAAATGAGAACTTAATTGTGATTTAAATTAAAATCTAGAATCAAATGGGAAACTCGATAATTCGAATATATTTTTTAATAAATTTCTCGTCAGCCTCTTGGGCTTATTTTCTACGGATAAAGCATTACTTGAAGATCGAGGTTCATTTATAATAAGGTATAATCTACTAATATAATCATAAATAAAATTTATTATTTATTTTAAATAAATATATATTCTTTAGAATTAGAATTAAATTAGTCATTTATTTTTGTAATTGTTTTTCTATTCAGACAACTGTGTGTCCTGTTGAGCTCAGAAGCAATTTTCAGAACAATATCTGAAATCCTACTAAACGAAGAAAATTTTAAGTTTGCGAATACAATGGTCGAAACTCTTAACACGATCCTTCTTACGTCTTCCGAACTTTTTGAGCTTCGAATGGAACTCAAAGAGCTTAAAACTGAAGTACAATATTCTTTTTATTTTATAGCTAATCTAATTTATAACATACAGCTAGTAATAAAAGTAATAATATGTGTACATGCCCAGTATAAAACAATTTTCATAAATTAAAATATTATTCCTTTAATTTAAATAGGAAAGTTGTTCACTCTTCAGCTGCCTTTATCAAACATGGGCTCACGATCCAGTCGCAACAGTTGCCCTTTGTCTCTTGACACAGAACTATTCCCATGCTTGTGATATAATTAGAACTTTTGGCCAATTGGAAGTTACAGTGGAATTTCTTGTGGAGATTGATAAACTTGTTCAGCTAATTGAATCACCCATTTTTACATGTATGTATGTATTACTTATATTATAATTATTTAAATGCCATTTAATAGAAATGTACTACAATGAATCCTCAACTCTTATCAAATACAATGTGCAATTATTTAATTATTTTCCTTTTCAGACTTGAGGCTCGATTTACTTGATGGTCATCATAATACTGAGTTAGTTCAAGCGCTTTATGGCCTCTTGATGCTTTTACCACAAAGCGAAAGCTTCCATGTTTTACAAAGGAGACTTAATTGTGTGCCAAGTTTTCATTTACCACCAGGAAGCAAGTAAGTTGTCTTTATAATTATTCATTCAATTTTAATATATGTACTTATAATAGAACCATAGTTCATGTGTAAATACATTTTTATATCAAAATTCATATATTTCAGATTACACGGCTTGCCAAAGCATGAAGAGCGAATTCATGTGAAGAACATAAAGTTTGATGTTCTTTTAACTCACTTTGAAAAAGTTCAAAAGAATCATCGGACAACGAAGCAAGTCAATAAAGCTGCAACTTTAATTGAAAAGGGCATGAAATCTGTAGCTATTAATTAATGGTTTTTAGCTTCCCTTTCATAAATAATGTTTAAATAGTACTTATTTAATTTAATTGATTGTAAAAAGTATTATGCATTTTTAAATAATATATTATTAACTTTATTAATGTGTATGGTAGTTATTATGTATTAAGTTGATAAAACAGAAATTATGTATAAGTTAAAATAATTCATTCAGCTTTATTTTATCTTTATCGATAATAAAATGCTAATTATTTAATCTATTTTAATTAAAATGAATAAATTGCAAATGAATAAATATTTACAACTTAACTATCACTTAATATATCATTATTTCATGAATGTCAAAAGGATCATATACTATAGGAGTGATTTAAAAGATTGGAAATAATTATTTAGTACACCGATGTCACTATAATAGAATAGAATACGATTTATTTCGCGTAAATATTGTTTTACATTTTAATATGATTTAAAATATAAATTTAATAACACTTTTAACACAATACTCTTAAACTATTAAATAATTTAATTAAATATTAAATAAAACAAACCCAATCCTTCAATTAAATCTTTCTAACGATATCTAATGTACAGAACCCCCAGATCGGGATGAAAAGAAAAGGTTAAATCTGGCATTAATCGTAAGCACCAATGAGTATTAAATTAATAATTTACACAGATAATTTTTAATGAATTTTTGTAAACAAAATACGAGTAATCAAACTTGTTAAGAATCTTATTAGAAATGGGTCATCATAAAGTATTGAAATTTATTTACTTAAATGACCAGCAAATGACATTATATTTTGAATTTAAAATTTTGTCTATGACATACTCTTATAACAAACAAAGGTAAGTAAATATGAAAGTTTGATTAATTGGAATATTTTGGCCGGTAATTTAAAGTTCGTTTCTCATGTATTTCGGCTTCAATTCTTCAATTCTCTTGATGAAATCAGTTTTTTCTAAGCACCCTTCACATTCTTCATCCCAACCACTGAGGATTTTCTTCAAGTCTCTCACTTTAAGCTTTTTTAACTCGACAGTTTTGAGATCAATTGTTTTGTCTATAAAATAATCATTTTTGTTAATTAAAATTATTAAGGACCATTATCAAAAACTTCTTAAATAAGAATGATGGAGTTTGGAAAGACTAAAATGAGAATTTACCATATCTTAATTCGCAAATCTGTGAATCTTTCTTCTTCAGTTTCTCGCAAATCTTATCGGACGGCATTCCCCAAGAGAGAGGTTTTGAGAGTTCGCCAAGAATTCCTGTCGCCGATTCTTCCAATCCTCCCAAATAGTAGCACTATAAGAAATGTTCAATCGATCAAATCAATTAAACGAATTGATCTCAAATGAAAATACTAACATTAAGAAAATCAGAATGTACCATATAATAATTAATTTAATGAATAATGAAAATAATGAATGAGAGTAATACTTACGAATCTGTTTTCTTTTCCTTTCAGCTCTTTACAAAACGCTCTGAACTTCCCTTCTATCATTTTTTGATCTTTCTTCTCAGAATCTGAAAGTGATTCTGTGAATCTGTCCATGACGGAGAAGCAAACTATAAAGAAAATTACAAAATTTAATTGTCAATGTCATTTGAAATTTTCTATTATGAAGGCTCTCTCAAAAGTTAAATTGCTTAATATCAAAATTATATTAATAATTAATTAAGTTATATTATACCTTCACAATCGTCCTTTTTGAGCGAAAGACTAAGGTTGGCTAAACAAATAAAGCTAATGATAAAGAAGCAAAGGAGATTCACGGGTGTCCAACTCATTTTGACTTAGGTTAACTCAACTTCTGGATTGAACAATCACGGCCTCGATCACTTGATTAAATAATTCCTAATTCCTCTTCGACGAACCCTTTTGTGCCGTGTGAATAAAGGAATGATGAAATTGGGAAAATGGTCCTACGACCTAAGTAATTCCTTTAAAAGTAATTCACCCTTCAGCCCTCAGCCTGTTGTCGTGTTTGTGGTGAGTATGTATTACATGCGTAAACTTCCCATTG
>JAQGBZ010000738.1:0-15248 GCA_034687125.1 Neelides folsomi
GAACTCTTTATTGGAAGGCTAAAAAATGGAGTAGAATTTATTTTGATCAACTTAACACTTTTAAAAGTTTGCTTAAACCTCCTCAAATTTACAATCCATCTCCTTTAACAACACGTAAATTATTATCAATAATGATAATTAGCACCTGGCTATTAGTTGTTTCCACTTCCATATATTTGCTAGAATTAATTTTTCACAACTACTATTATTTAAAATATTTATTAAGAACTATATTTTATATAGTTTTTAGAATATTAATTGTTTAAAGTTAAAAGCTAAAAAAATTAACGCGCTCTAAAATTCAACCCAAAAAATTCCGAATATCAACCATTAAATAATAAAAAATTCACGATTTAAATTATTTGTACAAATGGAATTAGTCTTAAGCTGGAAAACCCCAGCCCTACCCTACTATTATTTAAAACATATATTAACAACAATGTTTATGAATTGGCCCATAAGAAAATTGACAAAGATGCAAATTTCAAATATAACATGAATTGAATATGAATATTAATAACAATATTTATTTATTTAAAAATATTGTCTTTAAAGTTATATTCCAAATAAAGCAAATTGATTAAAGAATTTCATTTCTTTCATTAACAACGATATTCATAATTCTTCATGCATATAAAATTTTACTTGGGAATTAGCGGAGATGAAAGGCGATCTAGAAAAATGAGATACCATATTTTGAGTTTCCAGAGAATTTCGAAAATAATTTTATTCGACTTCGAATTAACAAAATGTAATTCACCAAATTAGGGAAAACATTCAAAAATTAAAAGTGATAAACTTTTTTCATATCTTTATTAACTGTTCAAAATGAAATTTGCCATGATATTTCTTTCTCGCTACTCTTTTCTTATTCTTGTTTCTCCATTTTGTTTCCCCATTTGTCCTTCATATCATTGTTTTAATTATATATACTCTTTCAAATCTATTGTATTTTCTTAATTGGCAATTTCTTCAATAAGTTTCTGTGAATTGCTACTTCCAGATATTTATACGAGATCATTTGCACTTTCAGCATCACTCACTGCAAATTTATGAAAAGTTACTCATCTCATTCCTCACATTTTGGAACTCACTTAATCTTGGATTATTCGAATAATTTGGTTCATCCATTAAAAAATTAAAAGTATATAAAATATTATTGAGATGTTAAATTAAAATTGTAATAAATAAGTTATAAAGAACTAACTCTTTACTATCATAGTTTGTTGAATTACATTTCTTAACTAAGGTTTTTACTTGAGATTAAATAAAATTATTTTATAAAATTCTCTGGAAACTCTAAATATAAAATCTCATTTTTCTAGCTCGTCGTTCTTCTCCGCTAATTCCCACTTTTATTTTAAGTTAAATCAAAGATTGAGAAAGATATAGAAAAAAATGGTCATTTTATTCATCAAAACTTTAAATTCCGTACATTGATCATATGAGTAAATATAGTTTTAATACAATTTGTAAGGATAAATGTGAATGAAGTAAACGAATATTTCTTTTAATTTCATAAACTTACTTTTTTAATTTTTAACAACAGTCAGAAGAAGGAAGGTTTTCATTCAAAAATGATTTTGTAAAACTTAACTGTAATTGCTATAATTCGAATTAATTAAGGGAACAATTTCCCATAAACATCATCAATTCTAATTATTCTAATTATTAATAAAGTAATGAAAGATATTTTGTTATTCGGTACACAATGACTAGAATTTCTCCGTGTATGCAAATATTAAGTTTATCATACATTTTAAATATCATACACTTGGTATATATTTAATAGGAATTCTTCCGTGAAATTGCATTTATCTCATACAATGCATTTTTTATTATTCTTAACATTTGGAAAATATGAACATGAAAAGTTTAATTAGTGAATTTAACAATTAATTCTAACAATCTATCACTTATCTTCAACAATGAAGTAACAAGATAATTAACAATTAACAATCATATAAATTATATTAATATCCACAATAATGAGTTGAACCAACAATGTCAAAATGCAATTAATTAATTAAATTACAATTAGTGGAACAAATGGAAAACGCCATTTTAAATCATCGAATGTATAACGTTTAAAAAGGGAAGGAAAATTGAAAAGGGAATATTTACAATATCAATATAATAATAAATATTTAAAAATTATGTTTTTTAAATATCTTTATGATTAAAGTATGAAATGTCTTAAGTTTTTGAGAAAAACGTTCACAAATCCTCAAATTGTCAATTTTTAAGTTTCCCGCCACGATCAGTTAAATCCTTTCAAACTGGCTCCAAATTTGAATCATATTTACGCACTCCAAATTTTAAACTCTAAAACATGTGATATTTCGCGCTCAATTTGAATGCGACTAAAAACTGTACAATTTTTCCTAAATTATCTAAATTCCCTACGCACGCGCCGACTTTTATTAACTCCACGTGACTGCGGCTATTTTGGAAGACTTTCTTGTGAAGGTTTCTATCAATATTTTAAAACTCATTGCATCGTTAAATCGTTAGTGGAGTTCCTATATGATATCGTTAATTTATCATTATTTACATCGCAATCATTTCTGACGCTGTTGCTAATAGCATTTGCTTTAATTATTAATTAACTATTCAATCAATATGTCTCACATGATATTTCATCAATATAATATGTATGTATTAAGATTTTTATAATATATCATTTTAGCAACCTTGAGTTGTGGATTAATTATCAATTTTTTTGGTATATTTTTTTAAAAAATCCTTTTTAAATATCTCTTATTTACCGTATTATCCTGTACGTATTTTATTGTCTGTTTTATTTCTTTTACGGGGGAATGTTCAACCTCCGACGCAAGGCAACGACGAGATTTTTAACGTGAAGAAAAATAACCATTTTTACAAATTATTAAGAAATTTAAACTCTTCCCACTTCCTTCCAACAAGTGGGATTTTAACAATAAGATTGTATCAATATTTAATTATTTATAATAGTGAGTTTAAGATATTGTGGAGAAGAGCGGGATGTTTCAAATGGAGGTTCAAAGGAAGAAATTTGCGAGGGTTATCATGGCAATGAGAGCTGTTAGGCCGCCAACTGTTAAGCGACTCCCAAAACCACAATCTTCTTTGATGTAATCCTCCTAGAATTAATTAAAATTAAAATCCATTTAAATAAAATTACAATTTGTAATTACATATAAAATTCATTTAATTAAATTGTAAAAATCTTGCACAATAAAATTCAATATTTTAATTAAATTAAATTTATATCTTAATTTACCTCCGAGTTATATGCATAGCAAGTATCCGAAGGTCTTTTCCTGTAAAGTGGATTAAGCGGCGCACGACAAACTTGTGAAGATTCCAAATCTTCGTCGTCTTCGATGTTCATGTAAATGAGTTCTTTGGCTGTGATCGTTGTGGCGTTGCGAATACATTGGCAACGTCCGTCAGTCACAATGAGAATCAAATTTGTATGTGGGATATAATGAACATTGAAATATCTGTAAAAATGAAATATTTTAAATTAATTTTTATACTTTAAATTTCTTGATATTATAAATATTATATAATTTTCTAATTTTTTTTGAAAGAATATTGAATTTTTTAAAATTTTTATACCCGTTGCAACCAGAATGTCCGCATTTTTTAAGTAGCCCGTGGAAAGTGAAGTTGACCGGATTGTAAAGTTCCCCGTAGGTGTAAAGTTCATATTCTTTGTCACATGGTCTCATCTTTGTTTGATTGATTGAAGCCATTTCCAGGAAGGGAAGTGAATTTGGGCTTCCTTCTTCACTGAAACTGTCTTCAACAATGCTGTCAGCAAATGCCGCCATTTGTGGAGTAAACCAAGTGCTCAATTCCATTCTGATCAAAACTGTAGCAACGTGGGCAAACACCCAACGAGCCATCCATTTAAGATGAGTAAACGGCTAAAAATTAAATTGAATTTAGCGCCTATTTTCAAATTAATCTAAATTAAATAAATAAAACTAAATTTAATAAAGGTAAATAAAGCTAAATTAAATATAGTTAATAAAGCTTAATTAATTAATTTAGGTTAAATAAAGTTAAATTATGTTAAATTACCGTCCACAAGAAATCTGCAAAATTTGCATGTGAAATTGGATGATAACACACAGCTTGGTAATCAACAACTTTCACACGTTTGTAAACATCTGCATTGACGAGCATGTCAAGAACCATTCCGTCGACTTCGCCAAAAAACCTTCCAGTGTCTTTGTGCTTTTCCGAATAAAGGATAAATCCATTGTCGTCGAGAACATAACAATCGAATTCTTCGGATGCACAAGTTTTATTGCAACTTTCTCTTCTGTTTGCTTCAACACACTAACAAAAAAATTTAAAAGTTTTTATTAAATCGCAGTATTTATATTTATTAATGAAAAACTTAAAATTGCTAATTAAAATTTATTTAATAAACTAATGAACATTAGTTATATTCAATTTTTTCTCACCCCGCTTGTAATTTCCAAAAATCTCTCTGACCATTTCGAATGATTGAAATGAATTCCGACAACTGCCACTGGTGCTTGTCGTCCGTTCTTCTTAGCGAAAATGGCTCTTGAAGCGGTGACAATTGAATCGTTTCTTGTTCCTGCATCGAATGGAACGCTGAACACGAAAGAATCCGAATCCACTTCATAACGTTCAACAGCTCGCTTATACCAAATTTCATCAGTGGCTCGATCATTGTTTTCGTGAAATGGTCTAATTAAATATTTAAAAAGTTAAATAAATATACAATATATACTTATTTATTTAACTAAAGTTAAATGAGTGAAAAACTTAATAATAATTAATTAATGACTGTGTAAATTAGTAAATTTATAATTAGTAATTTTAAGTTTTTACGTACATTTCAACTTCGCGGTCTTTATTAATTTCAAACCATCGAGTGAGTCCGGACCGTGTAGCGATGAAAGCGAGAAGAGCTCCATACATCTCAATAATCTGGCTACTTCCAAGAACACAAAAATAAAATAAAAACAATTAAACGCGGTCTGTTATCCAAATTCCCTTAATTATTTAATTTACAAGTGCAAAGTGCTACTTAAATATGATTTTAACTACAATAAAAGGATACAAGACTTATTACATATATTAAGATAAAGTTTGATTATGTTCTACATATGAATAATAAATATTTATTAAAATTGTTAAAATCCATAAGATTGAAGGCGTAATGTGAGCTAAGATTAGAAAACCTTTTTCGGAGAATTAGGACCTTTTTTATATGTAATTTTAAGTGTATTTTACCTTGGGATCAATTTTATTAGAATTGTGAGTGCGCTTTAGAGAATTAATTGAATAACCGTTTATTATTTTTAAGTGCAATTATTTAAATTAAATTCATCGTTCCAAATAACATGTTAAAACTTGCGAATATTTATATTTTTTTAAATTAAAAAATCAAAATTTTTAACTTACGACTCGTTTTTGTCCACTTTCCACATTTCTCGCGTCTGGGTGAAAATCTGCGTCACGTTCGCGTCAAATAGGAGGCTCAGAATTAAATCCCGGTCACCTAAAAAAACAAATAATTAGTTTAACCCAAAGTATTTAATTTATAATTAATTAATTAGAATTACCAATTATGTTAAATTTGGTAATTTGGTAAAATTATTAAAATATGAACAGAAAAGAAAAGAAATTTAGCGCGTTAACATTAAAGCAAAAGCATTGTTAAATTTAGCAGATTGATGAACAATGAAGAGGAACGACGAGAGAACAATGAGGATAAAACATGAGAAGATTTTTAGTTGAGTTGGAGGGACATTTGAATTTCACCTTCAATACAATTCAACATCTCATCATCTTGCATTGTAAATTCCCAAGAATAGGGTTCAAAGGATTCAAAGGAAGCGGATTTGTCAATTGGAACTCCTTCGTCTCTTTGGTATTCGTAAGTGTCTGAAGTTGGTTCAGCAGATTCTGTCGAATTGGTCGAATTTCCGAATTCCCCTGAAAATTCTAATGATTCTGAAAGGAGGGACGTTGGGGTTGTGGAAGCCTCGAAATTTTCTGATACATTTTCTTCGGTGCTCTCGTCATCATCGCCAACAATTCGAGAGCCTTAATTATTAAATCAAGTGCAAAAATATTTACAAATTAATAAATCAATTACAAAAATTTAACTACTAAAATAATCTATATGAAACTACTAAAAATTTTCTACTAATGGTAAATTATTAAAAAAAACAATATTATAAAACTACTATTTTTTCAAATTTCAAATTAATTTCAATTTTTCTAATAAAGTATATATAAAAATTCCCAAAAAATTAAAATAATATGTATATTCTAGAAATGTCTAATTTCATAAAATTTTGAAAAAAATAATATACATTAAAAACGACGAATTTACATATCTAGCACAATACTAAATTTTGCAATAGAATCGCAGTAATTAGCTTCTACTTACATTTAGTTAGTTGGATTTTAAAAGTAAAGTTTTTTAAGAATTTTATATTTATGTATATTAACTTTTACGTACATAATTATGTTATGAATGTTAATATAATTTTTCAGTTTGGAATTAGGTGAATTCTTAATACTAATTCTTAATTAATTAATTACATGTGTAAATGTCTCCTTCAAGCACTCGATTGTGTCTTGGTTTCACTCCATATCCCGTGTTCCTCCAAGCCCATCCAGAATTGGAACTTTGGATCCGTGTGAGGAAATGAAGAAGAAGATCTTCCTTTGAAGGTCGAACTCCCCCACGCTTTGCCTTGGTTTCTTCCGATTCACGAATGTAGTCACAGTAAGACCAATCGGGATTCAATTTCCAGTTCCTCTTTTTCCCTTTGTCGAAGAAGGTCGTAGCGTTGAGGCCGTGATCGCGATATAAACGGAAAATGTCGATTATTCCGTGAAACGCGTTGAGTTCTTTCAAAGATGAAACTCCAAGGGAATAAGGAGTATTTTCAATCTTCATGTATTCGTAGCGACGATCGCGAATGCTCACACGTTTCTATACAAATTAATAAAATAATTAATTACATGTTTAATTAATATTAAAATAACATTTAATTTTTAAATTTGATTAATTTCAAGTTTTAAAATTTTAGTTAAAACTTTAAATTTAAATTCTTACAAAATCATCCATTGGAATCCGAACACGAAGAGTTTTGAAATTATGTTCTTGATCAATCATATCCCGTCGCATCTAAAACAATATTTAGAAATTATCCACTGTAATTAACTAATGAAATTATTATAAAATTAATTAATTCCTTTTCAGAATTTGCAGCTTGTTATTAGACTAAATAGTGTGAAATACCTCTAAAAGCTGCGAATCGTTATTTCTCCATGTCTTATCATTGTCAACGAGCTCAACTTCGGATAAGTCAACAACGTTGTAATTCGTCTTCATCATGTCGTTTCGATGCTAAAATATAAAAAATGAGAAATTAATTATAATTAACTAAAATTTGAATTAAATTGTTAATCATAAACTAAATAATATTAGGATATTTTAATTTGTTTAATAGTTAAACTCACTAAAGGGCGCCATTCCGGATGGTAAACAACATATCCGTTGTTGGTGACAATAAAGGAATATCCGTGAACTCCGAGTTTGAAGGGAGACGCCATTCGTTTCAAGTCCTCTATGGGAATGTCCGTCCCAGCCACGCCAAGGAAATTCGCAATCCTTTCCTACAATTTACCAAAAAATTCAAAATCCCTTCTTGGCCCAAATTTCCTATAATTTAGAGTTAGTTTAAGAAAAAAATATACGTTGGAGGAGAAACGTTAGATGTGGAGTTCTACGAGAAAGATACGGTAATTACAATTTGTTAATCACGTCCAAAGAACAAGGAACGAGTTTTGTAATTAATCTAATTCTAATTACGATTTTACAATTTTACATATTTTTTTACAAATTTAACGACTAAGTTTACAAATCATGTTATACAAATTACGAGATCTATAAAGAATATTTAAAACACCGAAAGCGGTAAAGAAACTTAACCTCTTTAGTAAGCTCGACCCAAACTTGCAGTGATTCGTTAAAGATTCTTTTCTGTTCAGGCAAAAGAACAAAATGGAAATAAGCAGTGACTGACGACCACGTGACTAGGAAGAAGAAGCAACCAGAACGTGTGCCAAATGTATGTAAAAACCCATTACGAGTTTTTCCTCATTTTTCTTATTTTTAAAATATTAAAAATATTAAATTTAAAATATAAAAAATTTTAACAATTAATATTTTTTAAATTTTTAAATATAATTATTGTTTTAAATTTTTAATAGTTAATGTTTTAACTTTTTTATAATTAATAATTTTTAACTTTTTATAATTAATAGTTTTAATTTTTGGACGCACGGTTTTACATACATAAAGTACAAATAGAGTTGCAATCATTCAGAAACAAGTTTAAAGTCAAAGGTTCCTAAAATTCCTAATTATTTCAATTACATAAATGTTACATTCGTATAAATTTAATAGAGAAAGGTTGTACATAAATAACAATTTTAATAACAATTTATATAAACAAATGTTTAATTTACAATTAATTATTTTTATCATCAATATTCCTCCTGAAGAACAACAAATGTTTGGTAAATAAAGAAATTATAAAATAAAATATTTTGCTTTTAATAATCCAAATGTTCTTAAAATGTTTTCATTTGTAAACAAGTTTTTAATCTTACGGAATTGATGGTCGAGTTTCTCTGATCGAAAACTGGGAGCGATGCGGAAATGACGAAACGGAATTTCCTATCAGGACCCCAATGTCGAAGTGTTGCCTTTATAAAATTACAAATATTAATTTGAATTCTTTTAATGAGTATAATTTTCAAAAATTGTTCAAAAATGCCAGTCAAAAAATTGACGTTTACATGACCAAAAATTTTCAAAATACTGAAAATAAATCCAACGTGGAATTATACAAACTTTAGATTTTAATAAATTATAATAATTCAATAAATAATAATAAATGGTTTCTGAAGTTCTGTCAGATTTGTTTCAATTGTTTTAAATACTCAAATTTAAGAGTTTCAAGCAAAGAATTTAAAATGAGGTTTAAATACAAAAAGCGGTTTATTAAATTGGCAGGGTTTAGGGTCACACTCACTCTTCGAATTCTTTCTTCCTCTGCAAACTTTTTCCTCAATTTATATTCCGTCGCATCGACCATTCCGGTGTCAAGGAAGGATTGAACTTTTGCCTTTGAAATGTTTATCCTCATTTCCTCCCCTGATTTGTCCTCATCAGCAAAATCCAAACGACCGCCAGATTCATTTGCCCACATCTTTAAAAACTGCTTGTAGCGTTCGCTCCGTTCCCGCTGCCATTTCCGGTTTTTATCTTCCCAAATCCAATCAGATTCCACGATCTCCTGATCTCCCACAAATTAACACAAATGGAAAGGAGAAAATATTAGTTAGAGGATAAAAAGGGCCAATTTACAAAATCGTTTATTTTAATGTTTTTTTAAAATAATTTATCTTTAAAATATTTTCAAGTCTTAAATATTTAATTTAAAACCAAACTTTAAAAACGAAACATTTAAAAACCAAACATTTCAATAGCAAATATTTAATTAAAAAGCAAACATTTAATTAATGAACACTTAACTAAAAGCATTAAAGCTCAAACTAATAAATCATTAAAGCATCTAAATCATGCGAATACCTCAGGCTTTAGTCTAAACCTCCAAAAAATTTCTCGTCTTGATTTGGCCTAAACAAAAAACATATTTCTATTTCGTCACACTACATCAGCATTTACATTCTAAATATTGCATCTAAACAAAAATATTACCACTACCATACAATTTAATCCATAAACATTTAACTACTTACACAAAGTAATCTAAATGACATAACAATAATTTGGATTTTAAAACATGTCACTATTTGACGCAGAGCTCAAAAATTCTAAATCTAAGCTTTACATTTTTTATCTATAAATATTTTACTGCCATCTAAATATCTAAATTCTAAAATTCTAAATTAATTAAAATCAGCATTTTTTAAAAGATCGTTAACCGAATATTGAAAATATTTATTAAATTAAATAATTTAGAATATAATTATTTTATATGCGATCCTTACAGCGATGTCCGCATAAACCGGCGTCCATGTGATATCATGAGCTTGAAACATGACCATTGGCCTTGACATCACTGGGAGATATTTTACAACTTTTTCTTGAACTTCGCCCAAAGTTGCAACATGAACGTAATAACCTTAAAATTATCAAATTATTAATTATCAAATTAATAATTTTTATTTATTAGAATTTAACGTTAATTAATTATTCATACCTTTGTTTGAACAAGCCATCCATTTAATTTCCCTCAGATCGGTCACTTCTCGTCCAATCAAGTAAGTGAATATTCGAACATGGTGCATTGGATTTTGCCTGAGTTTGAATATTTCATCAAAGTAATACGGAGCTCCGTCGGTGATCAGCATAATAGCTTGGTTACAAGACGAAGAATCGTTCTCTTGGAAGCTCTACAAAATTACATTAAATATTTATATATAATGTAATTATAATGAATTATAATGAATTTATATATAATGAATAATTCTCGCTGTCTATCATAATTGTATAAGCATTAATTAATATGGTTTAATTAGTTTAACTATGGAAATAATTGCAAATTATTAACAATTCCTATTTTACCTTTTCTAGAACGTCAAAAGCCAAATTGAGTGCAGCAGAGAAATTTGCAATTCCTGAAGTTCGATCTTGCTCCAATCCAATTTTGAATTCCCGAACATTTTCCAAGTTTGCCTAAAAACCGACAATTCAAATTTCCCTCCAAACTATCAACCTACATATAATTTAGTACACTATATATTCATACGCATTAAAATTCTCTCAATAAAAAGAGTCATAGCATCCGATGCTTATATGTTATTAAATTAGAATTTAGATTGAACGAGAAGTGATAAAGCTAAATTGAGGAAATTTGTGGCGGCAAATTTGAAATTGGGAAAATTGGGGTTTGAATAAATGATGATTTTACTTGAACGAGTCCGTTGAAGCATGGGACGACGGGAGTCGTTTCGTCCGAGAAATTAAAAACATTGACGTAGTCGTTTTCGGTCAGAGTTTCGAGTATTGTGTACACCACGTGTTTGGCGATTTCTCTTCTCAGTCCGGTCATTGAGCCGGACGTGTCATGGAGGATGACCATGTTCTTCGGAGAATTGGCAGAGCTCACGTACCAAGGTCTCATACGTGCATCGTACAAGTCAGGGCTGCTCTTTTTAGAATTGTCGTTTGGCCATTTCATCGCTACAATTTAATAAATATTTAAATTTCCCGCATTGGATTCGCGTAGATAGTCAATAGGCAATATTTAAATTATTGTTTTATTTGTTTTATTGTAATCAATAATATTATATTTATTTTAATTACCTGGATATTGTCTTAAGAATCCAGTGGCCGAACCAAAATACTGCCACTGGAGCGAAGGATTTGAGTTGTAATTGGATTTAAAAATATCGTCCATATTTGAACTCCAACCAACTCCTTCTAAAATCGTCGGATCTGGAATTTAAGAATAGAAATAGAAATTAAATAATTAATAACTAACACTAAAGTTTAAATGTAAATATTTAAAGTTTAAATATAGTTATTAAAATTTCAAATGTACTTATTAAGAATGTAAGGATAATTTAATAAATAGGTCAATTTTGAATTGAACCGGGTTAATATAAAGAAATCTGTTTAATTGAATATTTTAAATTGAATTTTAATGTTTAGAAATTGACCTTTGTCCCATATTGGTGTTGGTACATGGACGGCGGAATAACTTGTGTTGACCTTGGCCCCAAAATGGTAATCCATGACGAGACCGTCGTCCGCATCCTTCAACTCCCTCACATTTTTGTATTCCTCGCTCAGTTTCTCTGTCCGAGGCTTTTCGTAAAATTCTAAAGCTTTCTCCTCCGCCCATGACGAGATTTTCTAAAAAAATTCAAATAAATGGAATTTAAACTCTCCATTTAAAACCTAACCTAAACTCTCAATTAAAAAATAGTGAATTAAAACCATTTAATTTAATTATTAAGGAAAAACTCACTCGAATTGCTTCTACTTTCTCTTTAAAATTTGTGTGGATTTCATTTGAGAAATCTTTGACGAGACTTTCAAGTTTAATTCGCTCAACTGTTGAGTCGCTTTGTTGGAATCTCTGAAAAGAAGAACATTTAATAAATCAATAAAACAAATTAATAAATCAATAAATTTTAAAAGTAGCGGTTTAATCTCCCTAACTCTAAACCCTTTTAAAACCTATTTCCCTTAATAATTAATTCCATTAAATATCTTCATTTTTAATGAATTTCCTAAACTCATTTAGTTAATTGTAATTAAATATAAATTCTCACTCCTTGTATTTCCGTGTATTTGGTGACGGATCGACCGAATTCGAAGAGCGGTCCTGCAAACTTGGCCGCCCAGTTTTCCAACCTGCGGGTGAATTATAATTAATTATAATTAATCTTAATCCTGTTCTTCTCTTACTGTTGTTTTGAAATCCCCTTGTCGGGGGAAATTTCATTGAGGGCGAAGGCCGGGACGAGGAAGACGAGGAGGAGGAGACGCTCCATCTTGGAATCCCCGGGCAACCTCGGAGGATAATCGATATTTTTAGCTGCAGTCTCCCCAGGGCCCGCGCACCCTCCGACTCCCGCATTTCTCCACCCGAATTTCTTCACCCGGATTTCTTCGCCCATTCTTCCCATCTGGCCCATGCCGACATCCAAATCCCCTCCTAATTTATAGCCGAACACGCACAGACACACAGAGTTGACAAAACGGCCTTTGTTCCTCACAAAGACATATTATGGGAATGACATGGGTTTGAAATGACCCCAAATGGTCAACTGCTAGTAAAGAAACCAATAAAGATGCCAAGGTTTAGAAATATATACCCAATATGTTCATAGATAAGTCCTTTATTACGGATATATTTTTACTTGTATACAAACTTGAAGCATATTTGGTGATTAGTGATTACATATGTTTAAATGGGAATATAAATATTAACAGCAGTTTATTAAATAATAACGCAAAAATAAAATGAACACAAGTATGGTAATTTTTATTATGCTAAAATCATTCGGAAAAATATATTCATTTAATATTAGGCTTAAAATGTAAAGTTTTGTATTTAATAAATATGTTTGTACATGTCAAATGGCAATTTTTCCCAAACACACTAAATAGTAAATAAGTATATGTAAAAGTCTTTATTAATTGTTCCTTGTTCCCCAATATATATATATTTTATTATACTTGTATATATATATATGTACATCTGTGCGTTTGAGGAAATTTATTTACACCCTTTTCAATTAATAAAGTTAAACATAAAATTAATTGGATATATTATTTTAGCATTTTAAGATATACGGAATAAATAAAATAGAGATAAGTTTGGAAAAAATACAGAACAAAAACAGTTTAAAGAAGAGGAAATTTTAAAATTTATTAAATAAAATCAAAATTTTAATTTTATAAAATACAATGATAGTACAGCAATTGAACAACGTGTTTTGAACTGGATCACTGTAAACATGCCAATCTTTTACATTTTTTACAATCGATATTGAACTTTTCTATTAAACCTGGATCCAAATTTCTAGAAAATTGTTAAAGATTCTCTATTAATAGTTATATATTTAACTTGGTTAAATGTAATTGGTAAAATGTATGAAATTATATTTAATATTTAAGCGGTGAGAAATGAGAATATTTTCAACAAGAATTAAGTATTGGTCTATTATTTATGTATATTATATAATTTGTTCATATAAACAATTTATCCTCCGTGTTTGTTATATGATATCCCAATATCAAATATGAATTATATTTATATTTCAATTTAGATAAAACTTTAGTAACGATTTAAGATTTTGAGATAACCCGATTCAAATTGCAAACCTCTAATTATTTTCATTGTTATCTTCCGGTGGTGGTGTTGGGATTGTGGGCGTTGGTTCGAAATTGAGATAATCTAATAACCCTTCTAATACACCTAGTGGGACTTCCTCCTCTCCTCCACCAGGCTCATTGATGACAATTGCATTGTCGTTCTCCACTTCTGGAGATTCGTCCTCGACGAGCGGGGTCAGAGGAGAAGGATCCGAGTTCCCTGGCTCATCCTCATTTTTCTCCTTCATTCTGAAAGAAAAATTATGTAATAAATTATTTTATTCGTTTAATAAATTTAATTTTACTAACTCTTTATATGATACTGTTTTATATTTATAGTTTATTTATTTAATTGATATTTAATTATTGATAGAATAAAAAATTACTTTTTAGAGCTTGAAGGTTCGTTGGAGTCGTCATTAGAGGAATTATCTTGGATCCTTTTATTCGCCTCTTTGAGTTCCTTGAGTTCCTTCTTGAGTCGCTCATTCTCTTCTTTCAGTCTTCGGTTTTCTTCAGTCAAAATTCTGTAATATTAAAAAATTAAACGGCGATATTTAATGATATATTAAACTGAAACTGGCACTTAAAATTTTATAAATTAAATTAATATCGTTTATTCGACCTCTGTTGAGTAGATTCAGGTGGGGAGATTTTAGTTTTTTCGACTCTTTAAAATCTTCTTACTTATTATAAGTTTCATTGTCGCGGTCAGGGTCTCGATCCTGGATACAAAAACGGGTACATGTGCCCTAAAACGGGCACATTGAACCCAAAAAGAGGCACATTGGACCCAAAAAGAGGCACATTGAACCCCAAAGTGGGCACATTGAACCCAAAAGTGGGCACATATTAGAAGGCACATGTGCCCGAAAAAGGGCACAAGGGCTCTTGAACCCAATGTGCCCGAAATCAGGCACATTGTGGGCACATTGGGTTCAAGTTCATCTCCAAAATTGATAGTCGGGACAGTCTCTCAAGCAGAAGAGTAGGAGCTCAGAAGAAAGAATCGCTGCAGGGAGGCTCTCTTCGATTCAAAGACCCGGGTACTGTCAACACGCAGTTACAGTGCGTATTAAGTTAGGCCCGTAATAGCCCTAAAATTGTTTCCTAAATTCGATTAATAAATTTCATAGAAAATTTGCAATCTTTTCTCTATCTATCACCATCATATTACAGAATTATTAACTAACTTATTGAAAGTTCAACATATGAATTTATATTATATAGCATACCTACTATATATTATTTTTATGAATTTGAATTTTATGAATTACTTATTAAATCTACCTAATAATTGTATTTATTAACTTCATGAATATTAATTGCGTAT
>JAQGBZ010000739.1:0-15240 GCA_034687125.1 Neelides folsomi
GGCTTATAAAGGAAAATTATTTTTATTGATTGTTTTTGACCCGATGCCTAAAACAATTCAGACATTAGAAGCCTTAATATATTACGAAACAGATGCTTTTTTATTCACATTTAGTTTTTCATTTAGCAATAAAGGATTATTTGAATATTATAAAAGAATATCAAATGGACAAAACTTGAATATTTATGATAATTATTTTAAAACATTTTTCTCTTCTTTCATTAACGATTTTTTAAAAGACAATTCCTCGTCTAAAATAAACAAAGTAAACGAGAATTTAAAACAAATAATTTATTTTGCATATGAAGGGTTAAGTGAAACTTTATTATCTATAAAGTTAAGAATGCCAGTTGTTACAAATAAGGGAAATATTAGTTTGAGAAATATGTTTTACATTTTAGATGATACTCAAAAAGTATCAAATTTTGAAAATTATATGAAATACAATTATCCCAATAAATACTATATTGTAAAACAAGAAAATATTGAAACACGATATTCAACTAGAATTCATTTATTATATGGTTTTAATTCTAATTTGATTATTAAATACGACGATGCCTATTTAAGAATATTCCAATCTGGAATTTATAAAATGTGGAAAGAAGGTTATAATGGCAAATTAATAGATTCGAAGTTGATTGAAGATTATATGAAATTTAGAAAGTGGAACAGAGAGGAATATGATAAAATAAATACATTTAAAAGTTTAATAAAACCAAAATTTAATTACAACCCGAAGAGTCTTGACGTCAAAAAAATATATATTTTTATAATAATTACATTATATTTATTACTATTTGGAATTTTGATTTTTACAATTGAAATATTTTGGCATAAATATTTGAAAAATATGCCATATTTTAATAAAAATCAAGTAATAAATTTTAAAACTAATTAAAGCTTCATAGTATTGAAAATACTGAGGAAGGAGTGAGGTGAAAGTAAGTGTGGGCGAGAGGTGCCCTATAAAAACTCATTTAAAAAGCCTTTTGAACTCGAGGGTCTCCTTTTTCCAAATTTTCTCTATAACATGCAATAAAGCACATCTATTACCTAATACTTGACTTTATTTACCCATCCATTTTCTCACTTCATTTAAACCTACCTCTACATATTTGGTGCTGTGACCAGGAGATTGATTTTGATTTACCTAGAGCCTGGATGAGATGGGTGGCTGAATGAAGTGCAGAGAAAGGAGAGGAGTGTTTGAGAAACAGAGAAAGTTATTTTAAGACGGATCGCCGAGCTCGTGAAAAAGACTCAAGCCCTTCTGACTCAAATAGAAAAAGGGAAGGAGAGAAAGAAAAACTATTTGGAAAAGGTGGATCGCAAGATTTCTACATAAGTAAAAGATTGTTTGCAATTGAAAAGGATATGGAAAGATTTTACTATTTACAGTGGAATTTCATACTAATGGTTTTCATAATCTTAAGGAAATAAAATAATAATGGGTTTCAATTAATAATTAAGGGAATGTAGGATAGTTGAGCTTCGGTTCTTCGAGCATTCCAATTAGATTAAGTCTGTTGCCGCCTTAATGAGATTACGCTTTTTAAAACAATAAAATAACGGTTTTAAAAATGTTTTTGGTATGATTGAAGTGTACTTACATGTGAATGAAAGTAAAAATATAATATAAAAACGATCCAACGACGTGGAAGTTCTTAATAATTAATTATGGATTATTCACATTTAATTTATGATTTCAGTGTATTTGTAGAATAATGAGAAAATGTTTGCCCTTATTATCGTAATTGTGCTAATTATCATAATGTAAGAATTTTATGGAGAGGAAATAAATATTATTGAAAAATTGAAGAATTTTGTTATTGAGAAGTTTTATAATATGACGAATTTTGTTTAAAATTTTGAGCTTAATTAGTAAAAATGAGTCATAATTTACAAGAGAATTTTGAAGATAGCGAGAAGGAAATAATTGACGAAGAAAGGGCTAACGTGGGACCTATTGAGAATCCATTAAATATGAATCGGAAGGAATAAATAGAGAGAGATTTCTAAATCAAAATCATTAAAATATGAATAGAGTAAACGGAAATAGAGAGAGATTCCTAGGGAATGGAATCGATGGTGTAAGAGTAAGAAATGATGAAGATGAAATTCAATTTTTAAAAAATAAGTTAAATTCAAGCTCATCCGAGGAAGCTGAGATTGAAGAGGATGAAAGATTCGATGATCAAGGAGAAAAAAAGTACTAGATTTTAGAGGATTAAGAGTCGTGCAACAAGCATTGGTTCCTTGCACTTTCTCAGGTTCCCTAAATGAGGACCCTAGACTCTTTCTGAAAAATATTTCATCCGTTTCATTAGCAAACCACTAGAATGAAAGTGTGAAAATTGTGCCATTTAGCCATTATCTTTAGATATTGCGCAATCTTGGCATCAATTATTTATTATATATGCGTTCTATAAAGATTTGCAATAGAAGAAAAAATAGGAATTGAAAATAGAGAAAATAATTATTAAGCTTAATTAAACATAACCAAATAAAAATTATTAATTAAATTTAAGCGATCAAAATGAAGTACAAAATGACCATTTTTACAATCTGTTCTGTGTTTCTTTTCTGTGTAGGAGTATTGTTAGAACCAGATGCCAATTTCAAAGACGGTCTTGAACTTCCCACAGGATTTGCCAAAAAACTCAATTTTGATTTGTATGCTTTGTTTTGTGTGGCCATCTATTAATCATTCTGCAAATGTTTTTTTACATATTTTATAAATTTGATTATTTTTATTTGGCATTCATCTTTTTAAATCGTTGAATCATATTCAAACATATGCATGGTGTTTGTTATTCAATTTTTCGTATTTCTTGGAATTTCAGTTGCATTCATCAAGGCAACCATATATTTTATTGGGTATGAAATAAAAAATATTCTATATGTTAATTTGAAATATATTTTTATTAGATTGACAGATGATGTTCAACGTTGGAAATCATACGATATTTACAAGTTGCTCACAATTGTTTACAAACAAGCACTTTTGCTTATAAGATCAATTACGTTGGCAGGTTTAATAGTCTTAGGTAATGTAGCTGTTGTATTTCCTGTTTTTACTATAAAACATGCATTCGAACTAGACGAACCAAATGCTACAACATCTAAAAATACACTTAAAAGCATACTGCGACAATTTAAATAACTTACAAAACCCTAACAGAATAACAATAATTGTAGGTGACTTTAATGTAAATATTCTTCAAACTTCCACTATATCTAAGGATCTATTAGATAAGTTTAAAATATATGGTTTTGAACAGTTTGTGAAAACCCCAACTAGACATGATTCATTAATAGACCTCTTGTTTTCAAATAAATCTGACATAATTTCTAATTTACAAAATATAAACCCTCATCTCTCAGACCACAATGCCTTAATCTTCACATTAAATAAACTTAAAATGGAAAATAAGAAAATTTCAACAAAAGTTTACTTTAAAAAAGTAAATACTTTAGAGTTTATCCGAGATTTTACATATTTAAATCTTTCCATTAATGATAATGACTCCATAAACGATATCTGGGTCAACTGGAAAGGGTCAATCCTTGATGTATTTAACTACCATTGCCCCTTAATCTCAAAAACTTTTATTCCTAAACCAACTAACATTATTTTCTCTCAAGAAACTACGAGACTCTTAAAATTCAAAAGAAACTTATAAAAAGTGGTTGAAGAATAAAGATCCATCCAACAAAAACCAATATAAAGACATTAAACAGCTTACTAAAAATTCAATAAATATAGACTTAAAAAATAAAACACAAAGTGATATCGCAAAATATGGTTTATGGAAAAACCCTAAATAACCTTCGCGGAACTAATACAAATCAAAACATAAATCTCGATATAAATGATATTAGCAATTACTCCTGTAATGCAGTTGTATAAAATCTTTTTCAAAGTGACATTCAGAGAGCCAAATGGTCCGTAAATGGGAAAACTTCCAAGCTGAAAACAAACAACATAAAATTAAAATACGATATTTAGTAATCCCATTAAAATAATCAATTATATTAATAAAAAATACAACGATTGGATTGAATTGATTAAATGATTCATTACCGGTGGAATCTTGTCAGCTGAAGCAATCCCAAAGGACATTTTGAAACTTTTGAAATTGTACAAATTGGGCCATTTGTATCCGACAGTTTCTTTCGCCATTCTGAAGCAAATCCGGTAAATTAAGAATTGAGAATTTTGGTCGAATTTGGTTTCGAAAATCTTAGGAACCTTAAATCAATTATAAACCAATTATTAACCAATCATTAATCAATTATTTAACTAATTAAATTATAATTGCAATTGCAAGTTAACAAAGTTAATAATTAACTAAATCATAATAACACAAGATTTAATATTCCTGAATACCTTTTTAGGAAACCATTTGCTTGGAACTCTGTCAATTTCAAGTTTCTTTTCATTCTTATTTTCTTTCTCATCTTTAACTTGATCTTCAGCGTCTTTTCCCGATTTAAAGAATCTTTCCAGCCGCTTGGAAGCGGCAAAGTTGGGCGAATTGCAACCAAAGATTCGTCGAGGGCTTTCAAATCAAATAATTTCTTCACAGCTTCAAAATAAACTCCGTCTCGGGCCAATTCACGATTTCTCATTTTAAGTCCCTGTAAAATTAAAATGTGATTAAGTAAGTTCAATCTATTATAGTTGATTCACTCTCAACTGGCCGGTGAAAATTGAATCAGGTTACTTGATTAGTTATTTGAAATTAAAATAAACCGATATTTATTTACATTTAAATGTACTAATAATTTTCGGGTGACATGACATTCTATTCCCCGGTCAATTAACATGATTCAATTTTCACCGGTCAATTGAGAGTGAATGAACTATAATTATTTAATTAACAATTATTTAGATTTAACTATCATTTAAATTAATTCGATTTACCTCAATTATTCCTTTAATTTCCGAATTCATTGGTAATTTCAAGTAAGCCACAAATTCCAAATACGATTTTTCCTCCCACCAAGAAAGACAGCTCAATGATGAAATTGCATCGCAAGGCAACAAATCAACATATCTAAAATTCCATTTAATTTATTTAATTACGATTATGTTCAAATTTAAAATTCTATAAAGAAGCCGATGCATTTTTAAATTATTAAATCCGCAAGTTGTAAATTTAAGGTCGTAACCTTTCTATGACATCTGAAGCCGAATACATTGAGATTCTCGGTGAATCGGCAGTTCCACCAGGGCAAAAAGGTTCGATGACATCGACACCAAAAGTTTCCGAGTAATAGTTCTTCTTGAAATCGTCAATGATTTCAACATTGTTGATCAAATGTTCGACCATGACGCGATTGATTTGAGCAAACAAATTGATTCTGTCTGAATCCCGATAAAAAGGTTCTCTTTCAAGCAGAGCAAAAAACAAAGCTCATTTTTTCCTCGCCCTTCCCATGGACTGGACATAAGAAGTGTAAGTTTTGATTGGATCGAATCGAATGACAAGATTGCAACTCTGAACGTCGATTCCTTCTTCCAAAACACTTGTAGCAACGAGAATGTTCAACTTCTTGTTACGAAACCTAAAGAATTTAAAAAAATTACAATTTGTAGTTTGAGCAAATCACAATTAATGACTTTAAATAATTAATTAACTAATTGTAATTAAATTCATAGATTTTACTTTTCAATAGTTTCCGTTTGCTTCTTGGCATAAATTCGACTCTCGACAGATTCAAAAGGTCCCCGTGAAGAACCAACGACAAAATCAGCACTAATAAAGCCATAGTCTTCTTCGCTCTTTAAAGCCAAATCCTGCAAATAATAATAATTCATTTATAAATTATAATTGATTTGGTTAGTTAATTGGAGTTTTAATTACAATAAATAAATTATGATCTTTACCTTTAAATACCAAGCAATGACTTGTACCGTGACTCGACGATCAGTGAAAATAAGGCCACATAAAGATTTGTCATTTTCACCAAAATCACAAGAGGGAGCATCAGCGTGGCACCTAAAAACAAATAACAAATGTTTAATTAAATACATCGTAGAATGTCATCTACGAAAATGTTATACAAATTAGGACTTATGGTTTCCCCTTGAAGCACAGATTTTAATATGGGGAAGCTATCAATTTCACCTGATTTGGTTCGAATTATAGAATTTACCGATTTATATATTTTATGTATATTACGAATAAATTTATTGCTGATATTTTTCTTATGTAACTTTTCCCATAAGAGAGTGTGATCTATCGTATCAAACGCTTGCGAAAGATCAATAAAAACTACATACACATAGAACCCCTTTGATATATACTACATATAGTTGACATTAAATTGAATACTTGATCCGTACAACTAGTTCCTGGTATATAAGCTGCTTGAAAATCAGATATAATGTTATGCTTATTGTTATAAATTTGTAGTCTATTTACCATTAATTGTGTAAATAATTTTAGACTAGTTTTCGCTAAAGAGATAAGTCTATAGTTAGTTGGTGTGTGATCACCTCCAAATGCCATTCCTACAACAGGTTAAATTTTTGCTAGTATCTTTTGATTCGCTGAGAGACTGGATTGTTGCTCTTCGGAAATAATAATACCAAAAATAAGTGTGACTTAGCTTTTTAATTAAAGCGTTCTTCCCGATTTGGTGAAGAGATGTTTGTGTACTCTATTTGATAGATATATTTGTAGATCTAATACTCTTGATAAAGTTTGCCAAATTAATTGTTTAAATGAACTGACTCACTTTTAGTTTATTTATTTGAGAGTTCCCGCTCGATGTTAGGCCATTAATATAATGTAAGGAGTGTTTTTAATTTGACCTGATATTCCTGAATGAGAGCATCCCATTTTTCCTGAGACTAATAGTCAACTTCCATGTCACCGGTCAAATGTCGAACTTTCATCATTGTGTTCCGAGCAAAATAAGCCGCTTGTTGATTCACAAGTGGAATTGTGTTGGCCAAGAAAATAACTTTTTGTCCTTTGCTGAAAATTACAAATAAAAAAAATTGATTAAAATTCGATGCCAATGGAATAATCATGCTGAGTGAATTATAATCAATTCACTGTTAATTTCTAATAATGATTAGTTAATTATGGTTATTTAATTAATTCTCACTTTGTAATTTGAGGTTCGAAGTGCTCAATGAGTTTCTGTGCCATGAAAGTTTTTCCAGATCCTGTTGGAAGGCAAGCAATCAAATTTTGCTTCTTGGCCATCTCCAAAATCACATTCTAAATTAAATTAAAAAACAGAGTTAAATTGGCCAACTTTTAATTAACTTTAATTAAAATAACAATAAATAACTTTTCGGAACAGATCGTAGTTAAAGGTAAATTGGACTATTAAAAGATTAAGGAATTAGATCTCACTTGATAATCTCGCTTTTCAAATTTCTTGACCGAAATGTCAATGTCGTAAGCATCTGAAAAAGATGAAATAATTCAGTTAGAAATTCCAATAAACTGATATTGCACTAAATGAAATTAAAAATATATTAATTAAATATTGTTTAGTAATTACCCGGATCTTCGCTGTTTAATTCAGTTCTCAAGTAGAGCGAACATCGCGAACACATACATTTAATTTTAAGCATTTTAGATCTTTCACTTCACTCCGAATGAGTGAATCACCGGGAATATTAAATGTCACGAGTTAAATATAAGTTTGTTACATTGTGGACTTAAGTTATTTAACTTAAAGTTAAATTAAAGACAAGAGAATGAAATTGAATTAAGAATTAAAACTGTGCTGTGGAAAGAATAAAGAATGAAAGCTAGGGATAAGTCATTCGCACATGTCATGGATGTGGAAAGAAATGAAATTGGCGGTTTTCGCTTTGAGCATTCAGAATCATTTCATTTCAAGTCGCAATTTATCCAAAAAGGAATTAAACGATTTTTGAACAAAGAATAAATATAAAAATGACATGAACTATGCTTTACTATATTCTGAACTTTAATTTAATCGTCTAATAATTCATAACATTTTTGTGTTCCTTTTATGGTCAATTATGGTAAATATGAATGCAGTTTCTCTTGTCAATATTTTACTTTGAATGAATTCAATTAAACATTTAAATTTTGTTAAAATCACATAATTTACACAGTTTAACACGGTATTTATTTTACAATATTATTATATTATTTGTTGATTAATCAATATCTAAAATAATAAGGGCAACTCACTCAACAAAGCAACAAAGCAATTAGCATAAAAAGCATAGGAATTTAGGGAGACTAACCTAACCAAACCTAACCTAACCTAACATAAAATATAATAAATTAGCTAACAACAATCACAAAAGCAACAATTTTTATAAGGCATTTTTCATGAAAAGATTCCTCAGAAGACTTCTTACCTATCGCTTTAACATTATTGAATTACATTTGATCATTAGTTCTGATTTGGGTCTTCATTTTATTATCATAACAGATAAGATGAATTTGATTTGAACCTTCTTTTACCTTACACCATTCAAAATTCATACGCTCCTTTTGTTTACTTTTTATTTATAGCATATTACATACCAATCTTTAAGCAAACAAAGTCCTTAAAATCTATTCATATTTGTGAGGTTTTTGACTTCAGCCTACGTGGTGTAATTATAAAAATAATATAACCTATTAAATGTTTAGTCATATATTACCTGTAGCCATTCAAATATGTAGCCATATATTACCTATAGCCATTGCATTGTGTAGCCATTTAAATCTGTAGCCATTATGGTATGTAGCCATTTAAATGTAGCCATTTAATATGTAGCCATTGTTTGATGTTGCCAGTAAAGAAAATCGAAAATTGTATAATGTAATAATTTGAACTGAATTTATGTAAATAGTAATTGTCTATTATGTGGATTGGATAATTGATTTCATATATGTATTCATCCACAATTTTAATTTGGAAATTTATCTGCTATAACATTATTATGGAAATTCATCTACCAACATTATTTTCAATTTATCAATTTAACATAAAATATTTAAATACAATTACTGTAAAAACATATTCCAAAATTTCACATTATCATTTCCCAATTGTTATCGATATCTTATTAATCTAATCGACTTACGTAAGACATGCAATATTTTACATAAGACGCGAAGGAGTATAAGTATTTATATAATTCATTTTCATCAAGGTAATAAATTTAATGAATCAAGTCTACCGGTTTTTGATCTTGTCAACTCTTGATTAATTCCCGTTATCGCTTTCTTACTATCTCAACTTTAAAAGACTCCTACCAATAAAACTAATTGTAAATGCATTTTATACAATTCCCACTTATCTTTAACCAAGTCATGCTTTTAGCATTCTTTTAAATGTTCACACTCTTACTGATCAAATTAGAACAATCAGTTAATTTAATTATTAGAGACTAAACAATTATAGTTTAATTCAATTATATAATATTTATAACATAATATTAAAACTCATATTAATAATTTTTAAATTATAGATATAGATAGTTATATATTGAATAATTTTTTATCGGAAAATGTCTAATAAATTAAAAAAATGTATTATTTTGCTATGTATTGTTTCTCATGTTGAATTACAATATGACGAATGGACTTTGAGAGCCCCGAAAGAAAAGCCTTTGGGTCCTTGGGAAGGATGTGAAAGCGGTGATTATGTAACGGCGGGTTTAATTAAAATGCAAGGACCGGAAGTTAAAGAAGACGAATTTGGTATTTCGGGAATTCAACTTTATTGTGGTGAAGTGAGTGAAATCAACCCTGGGAAAACAATTTCAAGTGTGGCACAAGAAGGGACATGGGCCCAAACACCTATTTTCTGCGACGGATATATTGAGGGATTCCAACTTAAAATTGACACAATTGGGGCGGGAGAAGATTATGGGGGAATTACAGGAATTAGATTTTATTGTACAGGCGGGAGAGTTTTAGACAGCCAATTTGAATCTGTTTTGGGTGAATGGGCCGAACCTGTGAATTGTTTTGAGGGACAAGCCGTTTGTGGAATTCAAACAATGATTAAAGCTCCATATGATCGTAATTTTTTAATTAATAAATATATTTAATTAAATTAAAAGTGAAATAAAATAAATGACTCGAATTTAAAAAAAATCTATATTTTTAGTCTATTAATTCTAGTCTATTATTATTTATGCAAAAAATTAGAATTTAAGTTATTTTAATTTATTTCAATTTATTTTACTTTTTCAGGTCAGGATTTAGTCGGAATCAACTCATTAAGAATGAAATGTTGTAAAATCACAGACCAAGTGCAAAATTGCTTTCCTTTCGATTAATGGGAAATTGTTTTCGAAGTTGACAATTCTCTCGGTCTCCAACCCATCCAATATTCATTTACAAAGGAAGTTGGGATGTCAAATGTAAGAGGTCAAAATGATTTAAGATCGAGGAGTTTTAATAAATTGGTCATGCAAGATTATATACAACAACACTCAAGAGTGAATAAAACATCGAGAATGGGACCGGCTGGTACAAGTGCGATTCCGATTAATCCTTCAAAAACTACATCCATGGTAACGGGATCGGCGACTAGCTTTCGCTTGTCGAAAAAAATCTATAATCAAAAAATTAAAAATCGAGGCAGACAAAATGTTCCTTCGCGTAATTCAGTTTATGTAATCGAAAATCCTATGTTCAAATATATTTCCAAATTGTGTTTATCTCGTTCCAAACGTGAAGTTAAAAAATTCCACCTGAGCAGATTTAATTTATTGAAAAATGACCAAAAAAATTTGGTGTCTATGGAAACCAAAACAACCAATGACTCGGAAGTGGTTGAAGACCAGGATTTAACAACTTTGGAGCCATCTTTTGATGAAACGACTTTAATCGAAACGTTTATTAACAAAACGAATAAAGCAGAGGCGGCCAATGAAGGAGATGTCAATGAAGATGCAATGACCGATCCACTCGAAATGCCAACGGCTGTTGATATATCAATCGTCACATCGATTCCATCGATGAATCCGACTCAAGTCACTGCAATGATTATGGCATCATCAATGAAGAAAATGCGTCTTGAAGAAAACGAAGAAAAGATGGTGATTTTTTACAAAGAAGGTTTGAGCGTGTCGAAAGACACGGGATTTAATTGGGCAACGGCATCGGATGAAACTTGGTCCCCGATGAGATCAACAAATAGATGCCCAGGTTGTACAGTAATGTACAACCATCATCATTTAGCTTTGTATCAAGTTGTGGGGATTTGCGGTGACTATTTGGCGCGACCGGAAAAGTTTTACCAAAATGGTTCATATGTCAATGTTACAGAAAATCGTATGAAAGAATCTGAATATGAATGGAAACGTTTATCAAAATTTACCAAAATATTGAATTCAGCTTCATCAGTTTATCAAGATATTTTAAAGATAGGAAAACAATTAACAAGGGGCTTTGGGTTTAAAAGTGAAAAATAAATATTCAAAATTTTATATTGTAAAATGAATTTATTAAATTGCACCAATAAATTAATAAGCATTTTGACATAAGCATTATCTGTATTTTGTATTTACTTATTTACATTCTATATTACAAAATAATATTTATATTATATTAAATTTGAATTTAAAATAAATTATTTATTGTAGGAAAAATCAATTATTATTTATCGTCTATGCCGCAGATATAAAAAAATAAAAAGTAGTCACTAAAAATAATAAAATATACATAACTTACGCAGGAATTTTCGAACTTGTATTTTACATAGAATGGGAATTAATTAAGAAATGTCAAGGTTGCTTTATTTACATAAATGATAATGATGACATTTTTGTAAGTAAAAGCTTATTCAGGTTTACCGTTTACGTTTTTTAAGAAATTCACTATAATTAAGAATAAATTATCATTTATTTGATATTTTTATAACAATTTTTATTTCTAGTTGCTTAGGTATGGGTATCTATATGTATATAGATTCTATAGGTGTTAAAAATATTTAAATTTACATATTAGAGACTAATCAGCTTACAGACGGCAGATTACCCAAAACTTGAAAAACAACAAATCTCATTAAATTTAACGTTCTAATTCATTAACCGTTAATGAATCCTTGCTCACATTTCCTAGAATTGGACAAAAGGGAACTTGAACAGGATTATGAATATAAAAAATGAATAAAGTGGAAATGAAATGATTAAAAATTAAGTCTCATTATCTAACGCTAACACTAAACGTCAATGAGATGAGGAAACTTGTCTTTTCCACATTTATACAAATTCATTTATTCTTAATCATTTTTCCCGGTTGGAATAAAAATTTATTTGTGGACGGTTCCTCAATATTTTTTAAGATCGGATTCTCCTTTTGAATCTCCAGGGTTTTGGGGACCTTGGGCAAATTGCAATCCAAGTACTTACGTCATCGGATTTCGTCTCAAAAGTGAAAATTCAAGAATTGTTCGGAGCAAAGAATCTGAAGAGTCTGGGGATATTTTTGGAGTTTCGGGTCTTGAATTAATATGCGGATTAGCGGGAAATATTTCTCATACGATGGGAATTTCAAGTAACGTGGCAGTTGATGGAGAATGGTCAGAACCTAAATTTTGCAAAGAATATGCTGTAGGATATGAAGAGAAATTAATTGAAAAAGATGGAAAAGGAGGAGATTTTGCAGGACCGACAAATTTCAAATTTTTGTGTTCACCGCGGGATAAATCAATTGAACAGCATTTAGATTTTCAACCTGGCGATTGGAGCGATAGAAAATTATGTAGGAGAAATCAAGCCATTTGTGGTTTAAGAACAAAAACCAAAATGGCATTTGATGATGGTAAAATATTTTAATTATTTTTATTTTAAAAAGCTAATTATATTAATACTTAAATAAATTTAATTAAAATAAATATTTCTTTAGATAAGTATACATTTATGTTATTATTATCATAATTATTATTATTATTTAGATAATTTAATTAATTAATTTGTAAATAGATGACCTTGTTGGAGTGAGTGCAGTTAAATTTAAATGCTGCGATTATGTAACCCATTCAACAACATGCTTCCCAACTGACCATTTCGAGCTAATTTTTGACGTTGATAATTCCATGGGACTTAAGGAAGTGACATACACATATGCAATGACTGTTGGAGTCACACGGAAAAATACAAAAAGTGACGAGAAAACTAAAACCGGAGTTGGAGTTGGATATTTGGGTCTTGATTATCAAGTGGGAAATGCCTCAAGAGAAGTTGACGGTCGAAGAAGGCGAAAAAGAAATATTCAATCTTATTCATTTATTCAAAAAACTCCTTTTAAATCAAATAAAACAATACAAAGTACAACGCCATCAAACAAAATAGTTCAAAATTCACCTTTAAATATTAAATTCCCAAACTCGCCAATTTCAAACAATCCAATCCAAAACATGCTAAATTCAAACAAAACAAGCAAAAATCCTCAAAATTTATATAAAACATTTAATATTTCTCCTACTCCATATAAAATAATCAAAAATACGGGTGGATTAAATAAAACTAAATTAACCGATGAAAAAGTTCAAAGCCAGTCAAATTCAAACAAAGCAATACAAATACCGCCAGTTTCAAATTCAACTAACTTTAAGGAAACTCAACCAGTGTTGAATAAAACAATTCCTGGCGCTGGAACTGTAATAATCCCAGGTAGACCAGAAATAGGAATATCATGATTCCAAATCCAAGTATGGTAAATCCTTTCCCAGTTCCCCCGCCTTTTCCACTCCCGCCTGGAATTAGTCCAATTGAACCTCCCTCAGTTCCACCGGGATCTGTCTTTAGCCCCGTTGTTGGACTTGGACAAGATTACAAAAATGAAGTTCTGAGAACTTACAATCATTTGGTTAAGGGGACTTTAACGACGGGATACAAATGGGCAACTTCGTCAGCGAACACTTGGGCAACATCGAGAACAACGAAGGTTGTGATGACAATTAAACCAGGACATTCTGTTTCGGTTTATCAAGTTGTTGGAGTCTGTGGGGATTTTATTATTAGGGCGGAAAAAATATTTCAGAATGGAACATTTACGGATAATAATGCAAGAATGGCAGTTGAATCACATACATGGAATGGTTTATTATATTTGACAAATTTCATATCGGGGATCTCGTCGGCTTCGCAAGATATTTTTGAAGCCTTTATAAAGCTATTTAAAATTGTTAAAATATTTAAGGGAAATTAAGTAATATGGGATTTGAATAGTGAAATTTTTAAATATTAAATATCAAAATGTCATTTCATCGATGTGGTAAATTTATGTTCAAATACAAATATCAATGATTAGAATCATGCATGGAAATAATAGTGCCAAATAAAAAAAATATATAAATATTCTAATTATTATTTGGTAAAGGGAAATCTTTTTAATTCATTTATTATCGTTCACATTTCTAACTGCGCTAGGGATGAATTTACTTAAAAATTTATTCATTAAATGAGTTAAGAAATTGGATTTGTAGATTTGTTTTTGATCATAAAAATGTTTTAAAATGTTTTTAAAATTTGCTCAAAAACATGATAATAACGATCTTGACAAAATAACAAATCTATTTTAAGTATTAAATGATTACAAAAGTTAATATCTTTATTTAAATTATAATTATTCAAAAGTCACACTTAATGAAAAACCATTGATTTGATATTTTGAATGGTGCCATTTGATGTGATTGTTTTCAGAATCTTAGACCATATTAACTACCTATATGTATCTGTATATACATAGAAACATAGAAATATATATTTCGAAACAAAAGATTCTGTATGTGAGAAGTTCTATCTCTAGTAAGGCTCCGTATAGATATCTATAGATATATAGATAAATTGTAGATTAGATATTCAAGATATCTATAAGCTTAGATATAGATTAGATCGCACCGTTTTGCTGTAGATAAGTTTGTAGATATCCATATGATATTTATAGATATCTATAGATAAATCTTGGTATTGGTTTCACAATCAGCCGGATCTTTAGTGCCATTCGTCAAAAGAGATTTCTAGCATAATAATAATTAAACCAATTTCACTCTAATAAGATTTCTAATTTGATTAAATTAAAATATTACTAATGAATTTAATTAAATTTTTATTAAAAAATGTGGCATTACCATTTCAGTCTCTTTCAGAGCGGAATTAAAGGCAATTACTTTTGATATTTCATTGACCAAAAATAAAAAGGAAAGACCCGACGAGCAAAAAGTAGGCAGGAGAACATAAGAATTCCATCGAAGGATTCTGGAATATATACGCCGTAGATGTCC
>JAQGBZ010000740.1:0-15239 GCA_034687125.1 Neelides folsomi
CAAGAATGGAAGAGCAAATGAATTTGAGACCCGCGATTGTCCGTCTGCATCTTTACGGAGACTCGTCAAAGGTCATAAGCAAAAAACTTTTCATAAAAGGGCAGAAGGGAAGGGCATGTTATAAAAGAACATAGCAGAGGATTAAAATTTAGTTTGAATGATTATTAAGTAAATGCTAATAATATATCACAAGTATATATGTGTAACATATAAAATAAAACAAAATAATACTCATTTTCTAAACTTGCCAATGCATTCTACTCACCTGTTAATGTAGCCAGCTTGGTTCTTTTTCGTCTTTCGGGTTCTTTTTTTACTTTTATTTAACGAAATGAACTTTTATCATTTGAGTTGACAATTAAATGAATAATTAATATCAGGATCATTTCCGTGCAGCACTGACATGAAGAGACAACAGAACGGCGGGCAATCTTGTGATTCTTTTCCATGTCCTCCTAGACATATTTGCTATTTGGTCGAAGTAATAAATATGTATAACTCATTAAATTGCAAGAAATTTTGTAAATTGTAGATAATTTAATATCTATAATTGTTTATTGACAGGCCTGTCCTTCTGAAAATGCTTGTGGTAAAAGACCTGAATGTCGACCCACTGGGATGAAACAGAACGAAGTGTCAAGAGATTTCAAGAACTCATCTCCTTCAAATTTTCTCATCTCTCCCTTAACTTTCCTTTCCACGTTTATAATGGCCAATTCACTTTCGGGTCTCTATACAAGATAAATGTGGATCTGTAATAACTAATAATATAGATTTGACATTTGAAGGGTTCCAAAGGTCATGGAGAAAAATGCATTACAATAAGTTTTGTATTTAGTAATATACGTACTTATAAGTAATACTTTGTATTCAATATTATTTAGAAATTTTCTATTAAACTTGATCTCTTTGGATTATAATTTTGTATTTTGTATCATATAAAAATACAAAATATTTACGAAGATTGAGTTCAAACCGCAAGTCAATTTACGCATTTACACCACTTTCTTGTGTTCAATTAATTCAATTGAAACAACTTGAACTTGCCATTCATTATGTGTAGAATGATGAACAAAATTACAGTAATCGATTGTTAATAGGTCTTATGTTCACTATAGTGCGTATCTAAATATCTGAAACACACACACGTATAGTACTTTTGTATAATACACAGGTGAGTATATACATACATGTAAGTATGGTACATGCTTATATCGGTATAACCACTATTGGAACTTTACCACTTTTTAATTGTAACTGCGATTCGTGTTTGTTTATTGTAATAAAAGGCATTTTGGAATTATATAAAATTCTTTACATTTTACTGAAGAATGAGTGTGAGTTAATTATGTTGTCCACCTACCCCAAAGTAATGTTGTTTTAATAAAAAGTAAATTTGTAATAACTAGAGGAAAATGAAGTTTGCTAATGATTTCCTAAATGTAATCGAAAGGATCATAACGGTCAGTAAATCTGTTAGGAATATTAAAAGGAAAAGGAGTTCTTATGAGAGAAATTAAAATGCAGCCAGAGTTAACACTGATGATTTTAAATGTGGGTGGTTCAATTAATTAACAGTAAAGGGAGCAGCATAATGATCATCACAGGTGTGTGTGAGGTTTCCGTCGACTGTTGCGTAGCGGAAGCTCTCACTCATCCCGGTCTCACTCCTCTGCTCGTCATCATTGGAGGTTTTCAATGGGAGAGATTTTACCTTCTTTTCGCAAGGTTCCCTAACGGACCCCAAATCCCTCGTCATGCTCACCGATTTCGAGTTCAATGTTTTTATATAACTTTTCCTCCTACTCAACCCTGACGAGCAAAATAGGAAATCTTCCCGTGATAGATACAAAACCTGACAACCTCATTTCTCAAACATTTTACTTAAATCTCACTTCTTCATTTCCCTTCATTCTGGCTATTCAAATAACAACAATAAGCCACAAAGAAGCTTGTTGCTATTATAAAAATTATAATGTACAATTTTAACTGTAGCTTCTACACAAACTGCTTAATCACAGCTTTTCGATAATCCTAACAAATAAACCCAATGTATAAAAGTAACTAGCTTTAATAATGAGTATCAATTTGTCATTATCAATTTTTAACGAGGCTTATTTTAAGATAAAACTGAAATGAGTTAAAATAAATTAAAACCACATGGCCTTTCCGTTAAAATGAATGGGTGTCTAATTACTGTTTAGGTATTTATTCTACTACCTACCTGTAAAGGTATTCATAAATGTATTCATAATCGTGTTCTGTTTAAACATGTACTTCTTACATACATTAGCACAATTTGGGAAAGATGCATTTAACATTCATGAGGTAATTGAAAAAAGCATTGCATTTAAACACGTTAATTTTGATAGAGATAAAAAATTTATGAACCATTCCTTAATAGTTTCTCACAATGCAGTTGTTAATCGTGTTCAAAGTTTGTCAGGTTCGTCCCAAACTGCAGTCTGATTGCTCTTGAGGAAGTTTAGAAGGAAGTAGAGCATAATATAGGATACAATATCAACTACTCGACCCACCAATTCAATTTGTACCAAATTGTGAGTCTCTTGTCATCAACGTGTCTTCGTAGGGAAGCGAGTCCTCATGCGTAGAAGTTTAATACCTTTGCAAATTACGGGACTCTTAATGTTGAAAATGATAAGAATTACAGAGCATTTACACAAGTCCTTAGTATAATATGGCTTTTACCTAACGCCAAGTTCAACATTGTGAAGAATGTCTTGCACATTCTTACGGTTTCCTAATTTTAACTCGGTAGAGCATTTAAAGAACCTACTCCCAGCATCACTACCTTAACTAACTTCTTAATGGCTAAATGCTCTGCGTGGAAGTCGGGGTTGTAAAAGATATCTACTAACGACATTTCCCATTGAGTCAGTGAAGAGGTAAGAAATCTTTTAAGCATTTATAAATATTTTTGTAAAACCTTTGAAATACAAAATGTTAAATTATAAGTATTCATTCGTTTTTAAATAACAAGTCTTCATAATTAGTAAATAAGTATTTAAAATATCAATCTTGAACAAAAATCATCTTGATTTTTTATGCAAGAAAAGGAGTAATGAATTTTTGATAAATTAGGTCTGATAATTAATAAAATGAGCTCCCACGAGCTAATCTGTATTTACAGTATTAGTCGATATTATAACAGTTAGTCAATTAATTTTTAGTTTGACAATTATTAGTATTTATCTTGAAAAATACAATTAAATATGTGTCTGTATTAAACTTTGTTTGTATTTATAATATAAGGGTGTGTTTCTGAATTTGAATAACAATGCCCATGTAATATTTTATGTGTGTAGAGAGTAAATATAAGAAGTGTGATATTTTAAGATTATTATGATGATCAAATATAATAATACTCGTATTATGTATCACAATGGTGCAAATTAATAGTTTATTTAAATAAGCCTTTATTTGCAGTTTCGAAATGCATTCAAGTTCAAATTGACGTTGAAAGGAGACCGATGACGGAAGAAAGGCGAAAGACTCCCCGAGTGGTTCATAGGAATCGAGTTTAATAGATTCCACAGTTAAATAGAATAATAACCCCCAAATCTGGATACAACGGTTGGATACAACTTTCAAATAAGTTTCTCCTTGAATTGACTCTTCAACAATTTCTATTTTTCTCTCCTCAATCTCTGGGAGAGTGGACGAGAAAGAGAGTGGAAGTTCAAGTAAATTGGATCCGCTGTATTGTGCTCCATCCCTAGATAAATTTCACATAATTTGCACTTCAACTTTCATACACAAAGTTAGAAATAATATAAAGATAACCGTTCAGTCCTATCTTAATCTTCACTACTCCAAATAATAAAAATGGGGATTTTTATACAAACATGATTTTACGCACACATTTGAAGAAACAGTTTGAAACGTTATGAGTGCAACTAAATACAAAATAATTTCTCTCGAGTGATAAAGCTCAAGAAATTACAAACATTAAGATTGAGTCAAGATATTTCCCAAAGATGTTACCGATATTTCCCTTGGACGTAACATTTATGAATTGAAGAGATTTGGATTGATAGGACGAAGGGAGAAAAGGAAGTTGGTCCCCAAAAGAACCCGTTCACTTCCCCTTATTTCCTATTTCTTCTCACTCACCCTTGGCTCCTCAGAGGAGTGAAGGTGTAGGAGAGGAATTCCAATTACTCACACCTCCATTACATAAATATCGTTCGTAGAAAGAGAATGCTTCCCATTTCAGTTTCAATAGGGTCGAAGGGAAGGTTATTCATTCCACTCTTGTACCTTCTGGTCACTACGATTTTCTGCTACTTTTTCCTCATTGCCTTCGTCGCCACACGTCCAGAATATTCAAGAGCAGCCCTTGAAGGGTTATTTTACCGGCCGAACACCAATTACCTCTCGGACTCACTACCGCTCGAACCAACTCCGAGAAGGAACTTTTCCCCGGGAATCAATATAAAGTCAGAAAGAGGAATCCGAGACTTTCGCTTTGAAGGTCTTGAAGGGCAAGGAGAAATATTAGCAAAAAAGGAGTTTAAATATTCAAAGCCCAGCAACCACGATGCAACCTGGAGAAGTAATTCCGCCCAAATTCGGTCTCGTCATTCGAACGGCCTGCTAGACCCATTTAAGATCAATGGGCTAAATGGCACAGCTTACACGCTCTGGCCTAATGATAGTCAATGCAAAAAATACACGGTCCGCTTTGCAAGGAAGAAAACATTCAAACCAAGGTGCCGGTCTTCTGAATTTATAACAATATACTTTTACTTCTTTATCATTATGGTCATACTTTTTTTAATATTGTTAAACACCATTTTTGCATAAAACCATTTAAGACAGAGAAAACAAAGTGGAACTGTTTTTTAATTAGTTATTTTTATTATAATAAAATATAAAATAAATAAAATATGGAACTTTTCAAGGGCTCTTGTGAGTTTTCCTGGGAGCGGTAATTCCTGGGTGAGGTATTTGATCGAAGGAGCCACGGGGTTTTTCACCGGCAGCGTGTTCAACGACAAAGATCTGCACAAGAATGGACTTCGAGGGGAATTGGCCTCGCCCAATGATGGGACCACCATCGTCCAGAAAACTCACCACGACTCGGCCAACGAAGCAGGGTCGAGAAAGGCTTTAGCTTTTATCAAACTATCCGAATTGATGTTTGGATACCGAGGGATTCTTCTGATAAGGAACCCATACGATGCTCTCAGATCCTACTTCAACTACTTTTACACAAAGAGTCACAAAGCAACGGCACCATCGTCCACTCCCCAAAATACGACCATTCGCCCCGGTAAGGATTCCCCAATTTATATTCTTCCAAGAAACTCAACCCTTTTCACTTTCATGACTTGAAACATAAATTAAATTTTCAACTCGCCCTTACGAGGCTTGAACACTTTTGATTAGTTTCTCTCTCTCGTCATTATGGATAATATTACAAAACAACTACAGAGATTTTATTATTTGTTCTTTGACCGCAATGGAACAAAGCTTTATTTCCAACATATATTTTAACTTTATATCATACAAATCATACAATATACATTATCATGAATCTATGATGTATGTTCATATGTATGTAGGATAGGTTTGTATATTTTAGTAATACGCACTTTTAGTTAATATCTATCAGAATCATTATTTTATATTAACCCCCAGTTCAGTTTATAAGAGCGGAAAATAGTGAAAAGACATTATTATACCAAACACACAATACACATTATTATTAAATTGCAAGGGGTTGATATTCAATTTCATGTTGAATAAGAGTTTGAAAGGGTTTCATTTGTATGGTCGATTTCAGTGTGGACTCACTTTGTGAAGAGCCGCGTCGGGAAGTGGAGTTCTCTTATAAAGGACTGGACAGAGAAATCATCCGACCTCCACATCCTCACATATGAGAAGATGAGAGAAGAACCCAGACGAGAGATCTCCCGCCTTCTTGCCTACTTCAAACTCCCTGAAGATCCACAAAGACTTGACTGCCTCATGAAGCACATTGAAGGCCCTTTCCAACGAAAGCATGAAAACGACCATTTGAACCGATTTCCTCCCAACGTTGGCAAAGCACTTCAAGAGGACATTGAAAGTGTGAACGTGTTGTTTTCGGAATGGTCCATTCCTCTACACCTCAACTACACCTTTCATTAAAAATAGGTCTCAAAAGTACATTTAACTGTATACTGAATATTCTACCAATTGTACCTTTACCATTATTTTAGTCATCATTTCTCACAAATTCCTTAATTCCTTTCTTGCCTCGCGGACCGAGCTTTATGATTTTTGTTTTTGTTTTATCAAAATATGTTGATAAGGCTAGTACCTATACATACATATACCATATAGCTTAATTGTATAAAAGTTGTTTCAACACAATCACAAGAATTCCCATTCAACACATTCACTCCTTTTTACCATTTTGTACTTAAGTGTTGAATAGGGAAAATTCATTGTAAACACATTTAGTACTAAAATATGAAGTCTTAATTCACAGACTAATTTTGGTAGGTAATTAAATTTTTTTACTAATCAATTTACTGTATTTAATATTTTAATATGAGCTAAATATACTAATGCAAATACTGAGAGGTTGATAGAAAATATAACTTTCATTTTCATTCTTTAACTACTGACATTGAATGAGTAAACACAAAATATTAGGGGTATTTAAAAATCATTAAAACAATACAATCTTTTTTACAGTAAATAAATAAATTCATACATTAGATTTGTATTTGTAATCATTTTGGCATAAGCGAAATCACAAATTGTAATTAAGATACATTTTCATCCTCCATCGTAATGTTATTTGCCGACTTCATTAAGGTGAATAGAACAATTAGTCAGACACGAATGAACAGAAAGAAGAGTCGTGGGTTCCGTGAGAGTTTAATTTGGATGCGGGAGAAATACAGGAAGGTTCATGCATATTCCCAACTACACATTTCCATCCTTTTATGATTTGAGGTTGAAAAAGAAAAGAATTTGAAACGGTAAGTCAAAAATGAAATATGAGTCACTCGGAACAGGTAAAAGGACATGAGGTTTTACGAACCTGTGAAAATTAATAGATCATTTCACGCTCAATAGATTTTCTTTCTTTTCTTTGGCATTAGAGAGGATTTGAAAGATTAAAACACTCACTTTGAGTTTACAGACACACTCAATACTTTCCATTCAAGCCCATTCTTTTTAAAGAGTAAAAAGAAACCGAAAGGCATAAGGATGGATACAATTCCCATTGAGGAGATATTGTAAAGAGACACAATATGAATTGTGAGAATAAAAGACCTCCACTTGCAACAGATAAGAACATCAATGGGACCTGCCACTTGAGATCAAATTGCCCGTAAAGGATTTCCATGTTAGAGGAAACTAACTGTTTCATTCAAAATATATCACACATACAACAAATGCACACTTGTTTGGGATTGAAACCTTTACCTAAAGGTTATAATTGTTTCCTTTCGGACCTTCTCAATGTTCACATTGCTTTTCTTATGAATTTTATGAATCAAGGTTTTATAAATAAATAAATGTTCAAATCGTTTTACTTTTGTCAGATAAGTACCAAGAAGGTAATAAGAAAAATCTAAGAAATTCATTTATAATTTAACATTCCAATATGCTTACCAGATTTAAATTCTTCGAACCCAAATTCCTTTTTGTATTCTTCGAGTTTCTTCCAATGAAAATGGTCTGACTGATGAAATTAAATAAATTATTACCTATTTAATGATTTTGAGATTTTAAATGGTTAAATTGGAGCTAAAGTTTAAGTTATATTTTAGTTTTAGACAACCATTATTTACAAATTGTACTGTTTATGTATAGTATGATTAAGAGATCCTTTTAAGAGGATAATTTTCCAAGCGATTGAACAAGGGTTTTGAGACATGATCCCGGGGAAGGTCCCTCAATGAACTTTTCATGGAAGGAACTTGGCTCCTCCATGAATTGAAGAAGTTTCTTCCTGTCAACTGTTTTCCCATTCACCGATCCTCAACTCGGAGAGATAATAAACATAATACTCCCGAGAGTCCTGTATGAAAGAATCCCCCTTTGCGGTTCCTTCCTTTCACTTCCAATTCCCATCCAACAACATTACTTTCTTCAGGACCCTTTACGCAACATTCCATCCACTTGTACACTTTGTGCCTCTTTTATCTTCCATCTCTTTTAATAAAAGAGGATAATGAAGAAGATATCAGTTTCCCCTTGAAAAAAACACGAGGAGTTTGGTAAACCTGGACCTTCTCTTCTTACAAACTTTTAGCTTTACAATTTAGACATTTTACTTCCTCTCTTCTTCAACGACTTCATACGGGTTGCAAAATGAAGAGACAGTTAGATAAATGTTAGATACTAAAATATTCATTATTCATAATATTTACTTGTTTTTAATTCTGTTTTAATGTTTTAAGACTAAAGGATCAAACAAGAATGAAATTAGATGAAAAATGTGAGAGAATGAATACGAAGGGTTAAAGGGTTAGTTATAAAGTAGAAGCTCGTGTGTTAGCTTGCGGTTCCGTGTACTTACAATCCACATGAATGAACAATCTGTATTTTGTATCCCCAAATTCAAAGACCCATTCAAATCATTTCCACCCTTTTCCCTCATACTTATTAGATAACTATTAAACTCTCACATTTTATATTTATGTATGGGGATATAATTTGGCCCATAATGGAATCGACATGTGTCTAAGGTAGAGAAGTTGTATATTTAGTACTGAAGCTTTATGTCTAAACTCTTCATTATTATAAAGTTCATGTGTTCAGTTTGAGCATAGAAAATATATTTCCAATGACATGAGTAGATTTTAAATTGTGAAGGGTTCATTGAAAACATAAAGGGTTACACACATGACTTGTATGTCACATGCATAATATTAGTATTGGTTGTTGAAGGGGCTGAAGAAGGATGGGTTAATGCTTTCCACGCACATGATCCTGACACAGTGGTTGATGAGGATCTTTGATCAACCTCCTCCACTTCACTTCCCCATTCATTCCACAAATTCGGAGTTAGGACTTGATAATACAGATTTTGTATTTCAGCTCCAGCTCAACATGACTTTACACACATTAATATAGGAGGGTTTGAGGGAGAAACTCAATTGATGCATTGTTATTTCAAATCCGCCTTTGAACCTTGACGAACACACATTTCAAACACTTCTTCATTCTCCGGATCGTTTGTGAAAAACTCTTCGAGTTGATTTCCACAAACAATTGTGATCCGAGGCGTGATGGGATCCAATTTCAAATTTTGAATCCTCGCTATCTATTAGTATATTATTAATTCTCCGGACAAATTGGATTTTTGACACAAGCGAATGTCAAGGATCTGGCTGTCACTCAAATCCCATTTTTATAAACTTTCAAACCCACCGCTTTTCCCAATTTCTTCAAAACCACAAATTATTCCTTCAATCAAATATTTCAATGAATGAAAGCCATTAAATGATTTTATTCAAATCTGCAAAGAAATCATCATGGTTCATTTCTAATTTTACCAAAATACTATTTAATATATTTCACAATCTCACATTTATGTACATAACTTATGTATTATGTAAATCCTTACTTTAAACCAGTATTATTTGTTTAATCATTAATTTTATTAATAACTTGCGTTATCAATATGTCCATATCATTAATTATAATACATACATGTATCTATGATTCGATCCATTTATTATTCTAGTTCTAGATTTATCTTTTGTTAATTGTTAAGTAAATTATTAAATTACACATTAATGAGATTGATTAGTAATGTAAACGCGGAAGGTCAATAACGGTTATTGGGTAAAAAATGTGAGTATCCCCACGAGCTAAGTAAGTTGTTTAAAAGAGAGAGAGATGCGAGGGTGAGAGGATTGGAGAGAGGGTCGGAACTTTGGAACATTGAAGCCGCCTCCGGAGGGAGGAGAACCAATCTTTTGCCGGGCACTTCCCTCCCCAACTTCATCCACACATCAACACTCAGATACCTCCAGGGACAAATCATTCTCAATCATTACTCGAATCTCCCTTCATCCTCTCACATCTCAAACATTCAACGACTTTTCCCAATTCATCACCTTTTTATCTTTCATGTCTTAATTGACTCAAATAGCCAATTGAAATTATATCACTTCATCACAACTACTCAAGACCCTTAATAGACCTTTTAAGAAAAACAAAGAGTCAAAACGATCAGGATTTGAACTAAGGATTGAAATGAATTGAAGTGTTGAGGAAATGAGCCTATCGAAAGAGAGTGGAAGAGAGAATTTAGCCCTAATGGCCCAACACCCTGTACTCGGTGGACTTCCCCCGGCATTTTTCCTCCGTGCAGCTGAGAGATATCAGCGGACTCCGAAGTGTGCCCGCTGCAGGAACCATGGGGTCGTTTCGGCCCTCAAAGGACACAAAAGATACTGTCGGTGGAGGGATTGTGTGTGTGCTAAATGCACTTTAATTGCAGAACGTCAGAGAGTTATGGCCGCACAGGTTTGAAAAAATTTCATTCATTTTTCCTTGTCTTCATCTTTCAATAGGAATATTGTAATAAATGGTTTTTGTATTATTTTATTATTTATCTTTTGTATTATTGAAGAGTATTGAGTATGTGTTGACTACATTGTTAGAAATACAGTAAATGGTAAAAAGATATTGCTTTCTATATTAGGTTGCTTTGAGAAGACAACAAGCCCAAGAAGAAAACGAAGCCAGAGAAATGGGTCTTTTGTATAACCCGAATTCAGGAGGTCAAGGGGGGAATTCTCGTGGCGACCACCAGTCACTGTATGGAATGTCGAACGGGCTCGATGCTCTCACAGCCCTCACAATTCCTGGGTCGAGATCATTAATTCCTGGATCAGATTCACAGTTCAACCCTTCCCCAATCGATGCTGATGAAAACCCTCATGAGAGTGATTCACCAAATTCGAGTAAGTGACTCTTTCTATTAAAATATTTCTTTTCCCCCGACTTCTTTCACTAGAGCATTTTAATGTTGTCACAAAGTTAAGTACTTTTATAGGTAAACACTACATACTAAATGGTACCACAATACATATTTTATGTATTATACCTAAATATATAAAATGATACCAATATTAGAAATTGTCAAAAAGATGAGTTGTAAGCGGGTATAATAAGCATACCTTTTTACATATCTATGCATAGAATGTGAAGTTGAGTTTGTAGGGGCGAGAAAAGGAGAGATAAATCATTTCTTCTTCTTTCTATTCATCCAAATATCAAGTTTTCTCGTTGGAGTGAAGGAGTCAGTTGCAGAAGACAACCCATCTCCCGAAAGAGTTAACAAAGTCGAAATGAAGAGTGGAGAAAATTACATTTCCACTCGAGTAAAATATCCAATCTGGGGAGAAGATTGTTGTAGTCTCTGTAGCGCGTCTGTCCCCGAAAGAATCCATTGTACTCCCGTGCCAACATCTTCCAAAAAGAGATCGCCCTACAATCACATCCGCTTCCCCACATTACCCCTATCACTCCCACTCCTTTTCAAATCAAGTTCTCTTACAAAACCACTTCCTTTTCTAAAAACACATTTCAAGTTTTCAACACAATTGTTAAAATGTCCATCTTTAACCATACACGACATGGTGATAATCATAACCCAATGTCTTTTGCTAATATTAAATCTGATATATAAATCCACGTATGATAAGATAAGTAGAATAAATACATGTAATATGTTATTTACACATATCACTTTATCAAAAGTAGAGGTAATTGATTTGAAAAAGAAGAGAGAAAAATACTTACCCCTTTTTTAGTATGATTAAGAGCGGGAATGGAATTCAAAGGGAGAAAATGAAGAAAGTTTGATGATGAAGACCTTTAAGGATGTCTCTCTTAATTGTGAAGACAAAAAGAGAAGGCGAGGGTTTGAAACAGAGGAGGTCTCCAATGAGAATGTAATAAGAAGATGCTTTGAATTTCTCCGTCCGTGATAACAATATCATTCCCCATTTCCGAATCTCTCAAGAATCCTTTATCTCCTCCGCGTAGTGGAATGCTTAGCCTATATTGTACGAACACTCTTACTCATACCTACGTGTGCAATTTCCCCAATCTTTCATCGAGGTTGAAGTATTATTTTATTACTCTCCGACTTTTGAGTCTTAACATCGGCTCTATTTCCAACTACGCCCATTTCAATCCTGACGAGGGATATGTATTTAATATCACTAACGATATACTCTCACATATCAAACTCCGCCCTGTGATTAAACCCAAGGTCTCACATATAAAGTACATTCGGCAGAATATGAAACTCGGGTGTAACTATAGTTCACTACCGGGAAGCGGCGGAGAAAGAAAGGGAACCGACAAACACATTCTTCCGAGAGAGAGAGAGACTCAACTCCTTTTATTATATTTTATTCATTCTTATTCCTTCCAAGCCTTTCAAATGAAATGTTCCTTCTTGTTCTCGAGTTTTAATATCGGGCTCCTCTTCACCAGCTCCAAATAGACTCCCATTTTAGTCTTTCTTTTTTAGAACTTCTTTTTACCCCTTTCAATTACATTGCAATTTTATTGAGTGAGGGTCCGGGAAGAGAAAGGATTCCTCTATTATTGGAAATACCGAACTTTGCATCGCCGTGTCTCTTTTCTTAATTCCTTCCACCTTTAAAACTTATTTCGACCTACTTTCCTCCATCACACATAAATGAATTTGACAAATCAACAATAATGAATTTAATGAAGAAAATCAATTATTCTAAGCTTAATATCATATTACTTATACTTGTTAGATCATGATGAATTTTCAATTGGGAAAGAGACAACAAAAGATTAAAGAAATAAAATGAGGGTCATATTGAACAGATTACAAAATTTTTGTTCGAAACATTCATTTGTTGCCTTAAATTAATCCTATATTCTCTCAATACCTTCTCAAATTACTCTCGAGGGCTCCAACGTCCAAACAAAGCCCTCTTTTTTCCAAGAGCAAAGGCAAAGGCAATGCCTCTGCGTGAATTCTTATATTAGGACATGAGAATAATAACTGTTGTCAATACATCCGAACTTATCCGCCATATGAGAAGTGGATGAATAAGGGAGCTTGTAGTTGGGGGTCTAATCGGATATGAGACAATGTGAAGGGGTCCATTGTGTGAGAAAATGTTATAAATTTTCCTCCGAGTGTACGAGGATTTATTGAAAAATTCTTTCTCGGGCCTAGTGGAAGCAATTGAGGGAGTAATATGCTTATAGTATACTTATATAGTAATATCCTCCCTATTATCCCCCATTACATAATCTCATTATTCTGGATTGTGAATGGAATGGAAAGAGTGTCACCTAAAGTGTTCCTCCTCATATTACTCCTCCTTTTATGTTCCAAATTGAGGGCCTGAATGAGAAGGCGGAAGCATAATGGTCAGAGATAGGAATCGGAGGAAATCGCACCCACGCCACGTTCATAATACTCAATGGTAAATCATAATCTGTCCCCACCATCTCACTCACCCTCCTCAGACTGACACATGAGACCATGAGGACACATTTCGACTCAGGAATGAGGATTTAAAATCCAATATTCTCCTCACATTCAAATGATCCTCATAAACCGTCCCTTTATTACTTTTATGCAAATGCCTACCTTCTGAGGAAACTCCTTCAAAATATCCTTAGAGAAGAAAACATACAAAAATTTGGAAGAATTTATCAATCAATATGGAAAGTATTCAATGATTTTAATTACAGTATTTAATATATTCAAGTCCACGGACTTCATATCATTGGTAGAATAAACTTAAAAAAGGGAATGAAATATCGACTACTAACATTAAAGCAGAGTCAAGTACAAAAGTAGGATTAAATATTCTTTTAATTAAATGTACAAAAAAGTTGATAAATTGTAAGGAGAAAGAAATTATAAAATTATAATTGCCATAAATTAATTTGAATGAAAAGTAAAATCGTATTATTCCAATTCTCGGCCGAGCTGAATGGAAAGTTGAGGGGGATTTAACAAAAGGTCCCGATTACCAAAGTTTTCATCTGGTGGAGGATCGAAAGGAATCTTCTCAATTGACTCTTTTATTCGGATACATTTGGCGAGTTAAGCTAATGAGTGGAAAAGAGCAAATTAATTGAGCGGAAGTTTCTCTCACTCCGCCTCCACTCCCAAACCTTTTGTTTCTCCACAATCCCCAAGATCCATCCTGATTAATAAATCTTACCAAACATTGGATATTTCGAATCCTCTTTCAACTCCAAGAAACTAACAATAAGACAAAATAAGTTGCGGGTTTGGATCTCTAAAGTACAGATAACCGTACAGATATGTACCATATACTCTTTTCTTTACCAAGCCTTATGAAGTTATATGAGAAAGTCTTTCAATGGGCTTAATTTTCCCTTATGGCCTTAACTATGTAATGACTCTAATTAATAGTTTAAATTTCTCATGGCAGATAGAATAAAAGCAAATGGTGATGAAATATAGGGAAATAAATCTTGGGGGATCTTCAATCTTCCCAGGAATAGCCGAGATAGGAAAACAAATGAAGTAACAGACCAAAAAACTTTTTCCAGCTTCCTTTCAAGAGCAGATGAGAAAGAGCTAATAAGTTGAATCCCTTCAATGAGGGGAAGAATAGTAAATAAATTTCCTCCCAATTCCCCTGAATTTGAAACGAGAAAGTTCATACATAATTTTTCCCACTACAATTGAGGAATTAATTATCACCGTGGGGTCCTCAGGTTCCATTTTGACAGTGCATTAATCTTTCCCCAATTCCTTCCGCATCATACACGGAGAATCAGTAAACAGAATAATTATAATACATAGAGGCCAAACCTTATGGAGGTGAACACTTAAATTCAATCCATTATGCGTCTTCGCAGAAGTCACCGCATATTCAATCCCAATAGAGAACTGTGTGTAGTAATGAGGAATAAATTAATGGCACTCGACTCACGTCGACTTAATCGCCCCTCGAATTCCTCTCTCGGAATGTATTCACTTTATAGATCTACATTTATTAATGACCAACTTTCTCCCTTTGGCATATTACTGAATTTAAATTCCCTATGGGTTTCTCATTGTTAGTCAATTCTGATAGACTTTGTACATTTTTCTAAGAGTTCATACAATTATTTTTATTGCTTTCACAATGATACATTTGGGAATTAGTAATCTAAAGGGAGAAGATTCGGAAAAGAATTTTATTTTGAGCGTTTCTAAAGGTTTTCAAAAATGA
>JAQGBZ010000741.1:0-15193 GCA_034687125.1 Neelides folsomi
AACTTAAACTGTGGTTTATCAAAAATAGTATTACGCACAAAGCGTTTAGAGATTTATTAAAAATTTTTAATTCTATTCCCCAATTTAATTTCAATTTGCCCAAGGATCCTAGGACACTTTTAAAAACCCCTAGAATTAACAAAATAGTCACTTTGTGTGATGGTCATTATTATCATTTCGGAATTAAAGATAATATTTTGTATAGACTAGATTCAGGCTATAAACACTGTAATTATCCAATTTTATGCAATTACAAAGAAACCAATTTATTGACACTAACTTTGGGAATTGATGGCTTACCCATTAGTAAAAGTACTAATGCTCAATTTTGGCCTATTTTAGCACAATTGGATCAATCTGTTAATAAGCAGCCATTTTTAATTGGGCTATATTATGGGTTGACTAAACCTAAAAATGTAAACAAATTTTTATCACCTTTAATTGAAAATATTTTAGAATTAGAACAAAATGGGATAAGTTATCAAAATATTTTATATTGTGTTAGAATAAGTAAGATAATGGCAGATGCACCTGCTAGGTCATTAATTAAATGCTGCAAAAACCACAATGCTTATAATTCCTGTGAACGTTGTATTCAAAAAGGTTCATATAGTCAAACTGGTCATAAAGTTATACTCCCTTTATTTGATCAAAAATTAAGAACTGATCAGACATTTTTATTACAAAATGACCGAGAACATCATGTTGATATAAGCCCTTTAAATAGTATTAAATTGGGATTAGTCTCGCAAATGCCATTGGATTACATGCATTTGGTATTAGGTGTGGTTAAAAGGCTCATTTTAACATGGTTAAAAGGAAAAGTTCCACATAAAATATTGAGTAAAACGATTGATGAAATTTTATCACATTTAGATTTATTGTCTAAGCATTTTCCAAGGGAGTTTGTAAGAAAACCAAGGTCAATTAGAGAAGTCGATAGGTGGAAATCTACTGAGTTTCGTACATTTTTATTGTATACAGGTCCTATTGTGCTAAAATCAACTTTGTCAAATGATATGTATCGCCATTATTTACTTCTTCATACTGCAATGTATATATTATTAAGTGATAAAGCTCATAATTTAAAATGGAACAATCTAGCTAAATCACTCTTAATAGAATTTGTAAAGAAAGTAGAATATATTTACGATAAAAATTTTTATATTTATAATGTACATTCCCTTGTACACGTTGCTGACGACGCGATTAATTATGGATCGCTAGATAATTGTTCGTGTTTTCCTTTCGAAAACTACTTGCAGGTCATTAAAAAATTTTTAAAGTGTAAATATAAACCACTGGAACAAATAGCAAATCGAATATGTGAGCAAAATGAAATCAACTTCCCTAATATTAATGATTTTAATTTGACACTCGAACCTAAATTGTATTTTAGTATTTTAAGAAACAACTGTTATTTAATTAATGACAATAGAATAATTATATTACATAGTATTAGCAATGATTATGTAACATGTAGCCCATTTAAATCCTATTCCAATCTTTACGACTATCCGTTTCCTAGTTGTGATCTTTCAATATTTGTAGTTTCGGAATTAACCAAATCAATTAATATTAGTAAAGATCTAATAGTACGAAAATGTCTTTTGTTACCTTATAAGTTAATTAATTCAGATTCTTATGTCGCATTTCCTTTTGTTAATATGATTCGAGTAAATTGAATAAAATCAACACTTTATTAAACTAAAACACCTTTTATTTCATTCATTACCAAAGTCAAAAGCGCGTTATAATGTGTAGTTTAAATGAAGTAGTTTTGCATACTAAAATATAACAATTTAATAAATCATATCTTTGTCATAAATGAGTTTTGATGAAAGTCATAATGGAGTATTATTTGAGTAATTCAACGTATTTGTGTGTTATATTTTAGTATTATTGGAGTAATGTTGTAAAACATGGTAAGTCATATATCAGTCATATTTGAGTAAGTTGAGTCAAATTTATGTTTTGAGAAGTACATCATATAGATGTTTTTAGAGCGGACAAACCCCACCTCATATAAACATCATTCCAGTACTAGAATATGACTGTTTTAAAACAATTCTGGTTGCTTGGGATGTTTGTTTATGGAGATTTGGATGGATCAATTCCTGAATTTCATGTTGACCTCATCCTTTGTAAATTAAAACACTTGAACTTTGAACCCTCGGAACGGGAAATTCCAGCTAAAAAATCTCTTGCCTTACCTTTGAGGGAAAAACTTTTTTTGAGATTAACATATCGGTCGTATTAAATTTTTACGACTTAGGAATCCTTTCTGATGAAGATGAAACAATTGCTAAAACGACTTCGAATAAAATCGATGCATAACTTTAATACAAAATGAGGTACTATTCAATCACATTAACTTTTAAACTTACATTTTATTTGTATAAAAAATATTAAATTAAAATTACTCTGGATGAATTAAATATGAAAATAATGATTTTTTATTCTATTTAGAGCATTGGAACAGATTTCTTATTCGGTTGGCGCTAAATACCTGGAAACGTTGAATTCTTCTTCAATGTACGTGGTTGTTGATAATCAAAGTGACAAGTTTTCCACTGCGTATGCTAAAAATTTTAAATTATTCTTTTGTTTACAATTTAGGATTGTTTAATAATAAGATAAGTATGAAAGTTAAATTTGCATTAAGTATACTTTTAATTATTTTATTATGCTTAATTTTTCAATTTAATGAATTTGATAAGGTTCTTCAATGAACGGATTAACAATCTCATGGGACAATTTTACAAAGAAAAAATTTGTGGAGGAAAATTCCCTGATCAAAAATCGTCTTTTAAAGAAAGGAACTCAATTCCGTAAACTGTCCATTCAAGTCATTGCCCCGCGAGCGTGCCACAAAAATGAAGCCAAATGCACTAAGGAAGAAAGAACCATTGTTGAAGTTCCAACAAGAATTTGCAAAGTTGGATTGAAATTGGGAGATTTGAATAATCCGATTCAATTGGAATGAAGACACCCAAGCGAAAGGAATTGAATTTGATTATACTGAAGAAGAATGGGCAATGGAGAAAAATGAAGATTTCATTTCCGATATTGAAATGTTCAAACAAGGGTTGAATGCGGGACTAAATGACAAGCCCGATTTCAAATTCAAAATTTTCCCGCGCGTTAACATTTTTAATAAAACTGTCTAAACACTAAACATTATTTGTCTCTATAAAGTTAATGCTAAATTTCTGTTTTAAATTTATCTGTTTTTGATTAATAAAAAGGTTTACAAAGATCAAAATTTTTTTTTTCATTTTATTCTATGAAAGTAGTCATTGACTTTATTAAATAATCACATAAGTTAACAAATTAGCAAAAACAATTAACTAAATATAAAAAACTTAAATTTTAAATACAGAAGGATATGAATTGGATATTCTGAGTTAGATCATTTAATTATCTCCAATTCTACATTGTTTTTATAAATGGATCCTCCAGTGGATTTAAAAAATCAAAAGCCTCCGACTCAACAACCAAATCAAAAATTTAGTCACGACAAATTTCGCCTCATTTCTGAATATGGTTTGATTATAAATATAATACCTATTAACATTAAACAATATAGTTAATATAAATTGATTAATAATTAAAATAATTATAATGAATTGATTATTAATTATTCATTTCACTAATTGGAATTTGCCTTGTTATAAAGGCGAACCTGAGGAACTTGGCTTTCTTTACCATTACTTCACTTACGAAGAACTCGACGAACTATCAAAAATCGACTCGGGGAAAATTCGAAAAGTTTTCAACAATAATGAATTTGTTGGATTTATCAAAGAGAATCGTGAATCGAATGTTCTCAAAAAACGTAATTTGACAAATTGGCGGTTTAATTTAGACACTATTTTTTATTTGACTTATTAACAAATTACTAATATTAACTAATTAATTATAATTAAGTCAAAATTAACTAATTTTATTAAAATATTTATTTTCCAGTTGGTCGACGTCTTGTCCAAGCTTGGGATGAATTAAGCAATTTGTCCGCCGATTCGCAAGAGTTTGATGGCCATTGGGAACATTGGAGCGGATTTTATTGCAATGGGCCAAGAGCGCGTCATACACAATTCAACCCACGTGCTTTTTGTCTCAATTTATGCTTCATTTTGGGTATTCAAAAATTCAAACTTTTACATTTAAATAAAAACTCATTTAAGGCTAATCTTAAATAGATTTAAATATGAATGAATTTTTATGTTTATTAAGTCGTCGTTAAATTGTTTGATTTTAATTAACAACTAGGCCAATCGTCCATGTCTAATTTCATTTATTTCACAAAGAAAAATGGTGGGGTTGCTTTCATCGTTGCTCTTTTGATCTCATACTTTGGGGTTGGATATCCTTTGTACATCATGGAAGCAACGCTGGGGCAATATAGCGGAAGAAAACCAATGGAAATGTTTCGATTTTGTTCTTATGCTTTTGTTGGTAATTTCCTTCTTATAATTAATTAAAGGTGTAATTAAAGGTCATTAATTGTCTTTTTGCGGATTTTTCTAAAGGTCTTGGACCTGCCCTTTATTTCCGAACTTTGATCAACGGACTCAAAACTTTTTGCTATTTTAATTTTGCTGCGACTTATCTGGCCGACTTTTACTTCTGCCATCTCAATTATAATCCATTATGTAAATGAACAATTTCCGAGAATTTAATAATTTTAATAATGATTTGTAGTTTAATGTAGTTTAATGATAATTGGAATTTAAGGTGATTTTAATTCTTATTAACTTAACATTAGTGAGAAGACTCATTGAAATTGACAAAGGGAAAGAAAACGAAGAGTTCAATATTTTTAATTACAAATTTGATGCAGATGAAATGGACGAAGTTCGAAAAGACATGTTATTTATAATTTACATTGTTCTCTTCCTGGTAAAAACTTTAAATTTAATTAAACTTTTTATTAAATATAATGATTATAATACAATTGTATTTAATTTTTAAAGGAAAGAAAATTAATTTTGATTTCATTTCATTTTTTAATTAGATTTTTCTGACAACTAAATTACGCGTGTTTGGAAAAACCCTCCGAATTGGATCTTTTCTTCTTTTGGCACTCACGGCTGGTTTTGTTTTGCAAGGATTCGCCCGGGGAAGAAAAGCCGGAGAACTTGGATCTTATCCAATCAATATGGTTTTTAAAACTAATTGGTAATATTAAAAAAAGCTAATTAAATATAACATTAACTACTGTTATCTTAACATTCACAATTAAAACTCAATTAGTTCGAATTCATTAATTTTGTCATTAAAATATTATTTTGATTTCCAGGTGGGCTTTGATTTACGGAGACACGTGGGTTGATTCAATCACTTTGGTCATTTCCAGTTTAGGTCTTGTGTCACTGGTTCATCCTTACATGGGATCGAGGAATTATTATCATTACAGGAACGCGAGGTTAATTGAACAATTAATTTTAATTTTAAATGCTTTAATTAAATAAGATTATAAAGTTAATATTGTTAATTATTAATGCATCACAGAGACGGTCTCTTTTTGGTTATTACAACGTTCATTTGGAATTTGATGTTGGCGGTCGGGATGCTTTATTGGATTGGCTACATGACGCCTAACAAAAAAGAAATGGAGAAAGCCGTTGAGCAAATTGCTGGCCCTTATGGAATCTTTTATGTTTTTCCACTTAAGATTCTTCAAGGATTTGTCAAAGGAGATTTGGAGCCGGATGTTTTGTCAGTCAATGGATTCTTTTACATTATGATTACAATTACAAGTAAATCTGATTACTAAATTCTTAATGGAGTTAAATTGTAATTTAATTGACATTGATTTAATATTTGATTGATTTCATATTTGATTGATTTAATTTAATTGACATTTAATTCAATTGAAGCTCTTTTGGCATTTTACATCCAATTTGTTGTCATCATCGATTCTTCTTATCCAGAACGTGTGAATGTCCAATTGAAGCTTCTGATCATTCTCGTCTTTTTTTTAATTTTCGCTCTTTTTGTTCCAAAGTTTTTCCTCGCTTCGGTAAGTTAACTAACTTAAGTTTAAGTTACTATAAATTATGCAATTACCATTAATTGTACATTTAATTTAATATTTGAACTGACCACCCAACGACTATTAGAGCTAATCATTTAAAACTTGAATAATTAATATATATTTAATTATATTTATTATACGACTTTAAGAGGAATTTAAGAATCGTCATTTTTGTGGATTATTATCTGAATGACACTTGGGGAGTTTACGCCGTTTTGCTCTGTTACTTCTGGGCGGTGGCTTATGGACATAATTTGGCCAAGTTCGTGTACGATTTCCGAAATATTGCACATTTGTCAGTTTTCCCACCTGTGTCAATCTCAGTGAAGAAAATCAAATTTGCCAAAATTCTCATCTCCTTTTTCATCATTGTAATGAATACCATAAATTACTTATACCTAAATATATGTATAGACAAGTACAATTTTTTTGCCTTTATTATATTGTATTTATTACTTCTGTTCTTATCTTATTGTATGCACCCTGTATAGGCAATTATGTGATTTAATTTTAATTAGTTGCTCATCGCTTTCACAAGTCTTCAATATCCATTTCCAAAATTTGGAGCAAAGAAATGGTCAAATCTTTGGTTGGGAATGATAATTTCAGGTGCTCCAATTGGAATTATCATTATTTTGGGAATTGGAGCTGTTCTTCATTTCGTGGTAATTATTAAAGAATTCAGATTAATTAACCTACTTAAAAGTTAAAATTATAAATTGATTAATTTAATTATTAATAATTATTTTGAATGGTTTTTAAAGTTAACGGGGAGAGGAAGCGTGGGAAAATCTTTTCGCCCTCATAAAGATTGGTTCAAAAACAAACGGCATGTCAAAAGCTGCTTCAATGAACAAACTGAATGGGAATATGCAAAAGAATCACTCAATTGGTTCAAAGATGCTTAAAAGAAAAATTATCATTTTTATTCAATTTCATAAAATGTTACAGTTCTTATTTTCTTATTGAGCCAATTTTACATTAAAGTATTCTGATTTACTTTCCATGTTCAATTTTATTATTTTTTTAATCTATCAATACATATTTGTAATTAATCCAAGTCGAGAGAATAAGAAAATATACAACAATTTAAATTTATTTTTATCCAATTATTATTATATCAAAGCGAGATCTAAAATAATACCTAATAAAATGACTGCAAAAATGGAAGGGACAATACTTACAACAATGTCTTTTCTAGAAGAATTCTTTGGTTTAATTGAGTATTCTGTGTCATCACCTTCGAGCTTACATATATATTTATGGTCCTTGTTCATTTCGCATATTAATCCTCTGTGACATTCAACACTGTATTTGCATGGCTCTCCTATTTTCTTGCCCTTTAATACAAATATCCATTAAATAAAAGAACTCGTTTTGAAATTATGTCAATGCATTTCGCAGGCTTTAGAACTTGATTAAAATTAACATAATTTAAATTTATCGCAATTAAAATTATGTTAATCTATATCAAGGCCCAAAGCTCGCGAAACTCATTGGTTCAACGACGTGAGAATTTATTTATTGTATAAAATTATTTATTTATATTCGCAAATATCAATTACCTTTCCGCAGAATCCAGACATTTTACAGATCAATGATTTAATACATTGTTTGGTGTAAAGGCACTTTCCATCTTCTTTTCTTCTGCAAAAGTCTTGTTCACAAATAAGACCATTCGTTTTGCATGCAAAATCTAAACACGGTCCTCCTACTTCTCCTTGTTGTTGAGTTTGCCCAAAGCCAAGCAAAGTAAATAAAAATATCAAAAGCAATACAAAATTCCCGATGAATTAAATTTATTTTCCTTGTAATACAATTAAATTTTAAAATAATTAAGAATAATATAAGTTATTAAAATAGATAATTATCCATGGTTTATTTGAATTAGAAGGATGTCAAAAGCTGCTTCAATGAACAAACTGAATGGGAATATACAATTTAATAGGAGTTATTCTTGCAATGTAATGGATAAGAATGACGCAGCATTTAGTCCACAAGTAGTTTCCATGATTACGTCGTGTACATTTATTAAATTTATTATAAACTATAAAATATGAATGAAATGATGCCTGTTTTGATCCAAGCAAACTTCAACTCTTCTTCTAAAACCAACAAAGACGTTATTCAACATTTGATTGTTGATTGCTTCAACGACGTTTTCAATGTTCTGGCGTAATTCCTCGAGCGTGCGTGGATTATTTTGCTCAAATAAGCGACGAATTGATGGTGCGCTTGGAGGATTCCTTCCTTCGTACTCTTCCACAAACAATCGAATGGTTTCATTTACACTATTTGTCCTGATGTAATTTACGAGAATAAAAATAAGCTCGGGAAGTGTAAAATAAGTTGGGGCCATTTTGGGTATTTATGATTAAATGTTAATTATAAAATTTCATTGCCATCATATATTTAGAATGCGCCTTACAAACGTTTGGGGCGACCTGCGACAAACACTTCCCTATGAAACGTTTCCTAATGAAATGATCTCCCTTTATAAACTAATAATAACAAACTAGACATAAGGTAATCTTAAACTATATAATTTACATGATGCCTACTTAACTTAATGATAACTTGTTTACTTCAACTTTAACTATTATACTTGCGTAGTATTCGAATAAATGTTTCATGGAAGATTATTCATAATGATGGATGTTGGTTCTTGAGATTTTGTAATCAACAAATATTAAAAATAGTTATACTATCCTAGTACATAAATATAAAAATGTATTTTATCTATGTTAATTAAATTCCTTTAATGTAAAGTATTAATGGCATTAATGCAGAGTACAGTTTAAAATATTTGATATAACAAAGTTAATATAAATAAGTAGTAGATATTAATATTTCATGCAAGATAATTATAATTTAAAATTTGAGAGTTATTAGTGAGATTTACACGGTATATTGAGTGTACCAGTATAATGTGTAATTGTGTATAACTTATTTTATATTTTCTCAAAACTGAATGATCTTTAAGACTTGAAAATGAGTTTAATGAAGAATTTGTTTTTAATTTGTTTTTTAAGCCAACTTTTAATTGTTCAACAGAGCCAAGTAAGTTTATTGAAATTCACACTTTACATATTTTATTTTATACTTAATTTAATAATATTATAAAGTGTTTAATTACAAAATCAATTTTTGTGTTAAAGGCAACCAAAAATTTTGATGAGATGAATGAATTCATTACCCAGTTGGTAAGCATAAAATTTTTATTATAAAAGTAAAGTGTTAAAGCGCGTCGTTTTCACTATTTTATTTTACAATTTTAAACAAATATTCTAATAATTACTTTCAATCCAAGGAGAAAAATATTTGGAATTTGAATTCAATGCTGGTAAGAAGATATTGTTTCATTCAAAAAACAAGACCCAAAAGATGATTTATTGTATATTAAATTGATTATTTCTACTAACACGTTTTAAATGATAATTTAAATTGGTTATAATAGACATTCAGAATTGAAAGGATTGAAGAATCGCTTAAAAATATGATCGATCTCCAAATGAAAGTTGATACAAATTTGGAAAATTTATTTAAACAAACAATTGCAATGTGTAAACGAGATCTAAAAACGATGAGTAAAATTATTTATGCGGATCTGAAAAAAATCACGGCGACGGCGACGTGCGGGGAAGAACGGCGTGAATGTAAACTTGTGGGTGGAAGCTTGGAATCTCAACAGGCACAAACTAAAGTGGCGCTCCATTTCAAAACACAAGAACCTTCTGGGCTTTTACTTTTTTGGGGAAATGAGTCTGGACGAAAGAGTGAAAATGATTTTATGGCTCTTGAAATAGACGGTGGTTATTTGGTCCTTACGATTGATTTGGGCTCAGGGCCGCAGAAAGTTTACAGCGACCAATTTGTTGCGGGTGATGAATGGTACAAAGCGACGATTGAAAGATCTGGGAAAATGGTCCGATTGACAGTTGCACAAGAATTCCAGAAGGGGTCCATTGTTGAAAGCAAAGAGGAATATTTATCTGGAACGAAATCATTATTGAATGTGAATCAAATTTATGTCGGCGGATATCCTGAAGAACAAACGCGCCCCAATTTAGTGAGATCTACAACTTACCGTGGGGCATTGAAGGACTGGAAATTGGAGATGAAAAAGTTGGATTGTGGAATTTCAAACAAGGAAATCTGGCTCCTGGAAGAAGGTAATTTATTATAATTCTACTTTAATTTTAATGCAGACATAGCTTTAACCTCTCTCTTTTATTATCCTTGGCTTTAACAAAACAAGTTGCAGCTGTAACTTACTAAAATATATTATTTATTTAATTATTATTATTATTATTTATATTTTTTTCATGGTCGGTGTATTAAAAATTATTATTAAAAAATATTTTTTCTGTCTGTATCAGTCTGTACTGGGTGGGCCATAAGTATCTTTCTTTTTTGAATGATTGTTTATTTAAAAAAGAAAGATACTTATGGCCCACCCTGTATGTATTCATTTTAATTTTTACAATGAATTTATTTATTGTTTTACAGGGATATTTTCTTGGAATCAAAGACAGAGCCAGGATTGAGATTCCTAGGGAGTGGTTATGCGGTAATGGACAGAAATAACATCCCATTCAAAACTCGTTCCAAAGTCCGGTTGAATTTCCTCACAAGAGCCAACATCTTCTTAGTGGGAATGGGACGGAAATTCATGTCGCTTGAAATCGTAAATGGAATGGTCATTTACCAATATAATCTCGGCGGTGGTCCTGTAAGGGTATCAACGATGGCAAATGGCATCAAGTAGAAGCTGAAAGAGAAAAGGGATACGGAGTTTTGAGGATTGACGAAGAATTTGTTCGAATGGAAAGTCGCGAACCGCATTCGTTATTAGCAGTTTCCAATTACACGTATTCGGAGGACATCCCGGAAATCATCATTATCAAACTGTGACCAATAAGGGATTCGAGGGATGTATTGACACAGTGTTGGTTGACAATGTTCCAATTGAGTTGACTCGAGCTGCAGAAACTCGTTATACCATTCTTGGATGTCCGGCTTCTTTTGGCCTAACTGTGGCAACTTTCACTGGGAGTGGTGTTATTAAAGTGAAATCCTTCTCCAACAACTGGTAATTTGACAAAAAGAGATGTGATGCAAAAAAAAATAATAATACACAATATTGCAAATCTAAAATTTCTAATTATTTAATTTTAACATTATCAGGATAATGAATATTGTCTTGTGATTGGTAGTTTTTGCTGCTTTGCATATTATTGAATATTGCATTGTGATAAAAGGTCAAATTAGTATAAATTTTATTTATTTATAGGTCCGGCCATCTCATATAAAGAAGTTTCTTGATTTCCGGTTCAAACGGAATGGAACTCACGGTCTTCTCTTTTACGGAGCAAATAAGGATCAATCCAATTTCCTCTCTGTGTCTTTGGCTGAAGGCTCTCTTTACATTAAAACTAAACCAGGAAGGACTCAAATAAAAACGGATTCGATTAGCTAAAGCGAACGGCATTTTGTGACAGTCTCGCGTGATAGGACAAAACTCTCTGAGAACATAGACGATATGAATGAATACTCGTAAGTCTCTATTAAACATTTATTATTATTATTTTGGAAAGATAAATGAAAGAAACTGTTGATTTAATATCAGCATAATTTTTTTATTTAAACATTTTAATAAACATTTAATTCATTTCTTATTAAATTTGCATTTTTTAACGTTTAACAGAGAACATGCAACAGGTGGAATATTAACATTGACATCTCCAGGCTCAATGATTTTCTCCGGAGGGCGACCAGACGATTATGAAATGCGTGAAGGAGAAACAATTGTAGATTCGTCTTTTACTGGCTGTATGGGTGACATTGCAATCAATGGGAAACGTGTCGACTTTGAAGAAGCCGAATTCCGGGGGTCAACTTTGGCACAAAGTTGTTCAACTTCACAGGAAGTTCTCGAAAGTGAAAGTCCCAAGCATCTGAACAGTTTTTGTGAAAGTCCCAAGCATCTGAACAGTCATGTGCAGAGGAAAATCTTTATGAACAATAATTTTATGCATCTTTTTCATTTATACGGTCACAGTGTAAGTAACAGTAGATAAAACGGCTCATTTTGAAAAAAAATTATTTTGTTATTTAAAATGATATATTTATAAGTAAATTAAAATAAAAAGGGTTTACAATATTACTAGTAATATAATTATATTGTTAAATAAGCTATATGATACATGATTACCCAATATGAAGTACCTGTAAGGATTATTAAAGTTGATGAAGGAAAGAGGAGATGATCCGTTACAATGAAGGGTGAGGGCGGATCATGTGACATCATAGGTGAGTGTAAGAAGGGGTTATTATATAAACTAATGTATGAGTTTTACTCCCCCCACTTCCTCTAATCCGTATTCCGAGTTGGTTGTGTTTTGGGTTTCCTCTATTTGAAATCAATACCTTTCATTCAACATACAGTTTAAATAAGACGTCTTCATACTAAATATCTTAGCACTTTCATCCTAAAGTATTGATCATGTTTATTTAGTAGGTTTTTAACTAATTATTTAATTTTTATTACTGTAAACTTTTTATCGTTGATAAACAAAACAATTATAGTTAAAAATAAAATAATGTTAAATCCGAATACATCGACTCAATCCTCTGCAATTATTTAACACTTGGAATCATTTCCTTATAAAACGATTGGTATAAGAAAGAATTTCTCTCATTAAAATTCCCAACGTATTTGTATGAGTAAAATGTCAATTATATAAAGTATACTTAAGCTTAAGTGTCGTCTAAACCTGATTATTTGAAACAATTTTCACGGATATAAAACCTGTTAAACCAGACTAAACAAATCACATTTAAAATACCTATAATAAAATACCAAGGTTATTTGCCTTAATATTTTTCTATTGTACTAAACAATCAATCTTAATATTATATCACACATTAATACGAAGTTAAAATTATATCTACGAAACTTTTATCAAGACAAAATTAATTGTATAAGTCACAAATAATTTTACTGATATATAAACTTAATTAATATTTTAATATTAAAATTTAATATTAAAATTTTAATGTTATAATTGGTTTTTGTAGTCTGTATCTACACATAATACTATTTTGCAAATTTATTCATTTAAATCCTTAAAATATAAAATTAATATTGAATATTTAAATTTAATTAAATAGGTATAAGTATATTCTAAAAAATGATTTGTATAATATAAATGTAAATATTGTGCTTAAAATCAATTAAATTATTATACATATTAATATTAATTCGCAATTTAGCATGAATTTACTTGTTTTTATTATAATTTTATTTATTCATCTTAAAAGTGTTAGAACTGAAAAACAGGTAAAATAATTAATATTGATTTATTTAAATATTTACGTATACAGATTATACGCGTACTTTTTTACATCCGTTATTCCGTTATTTTCTAACTGCATTGCAATGCAATAAACAACGCAATTGTTAAATTTCAAAACTTTAATAAAAACTTTATTTTAGTTGAAATATTATTGTTATCTAGTATATTATCTACAATAATTTTAATTGAATATTTTAGGAGTTATTAGAAGAGATGAAAAAACTAAAAGTTAAAATGGTAAATTTCAAATATAATTCAACAAAATAATACAAAATTTTATAACACCTAAAAGTACATAAAAATTAGATTTCTACCACACTCATGTTAATTACTTTTTTCAAAAGGAAAATTTAGAAAACGTTATGATAAATACGCAAATCTATACAAGAAAGACCCTGGAATCAAATAATAAGCTTGTAAGACAAAAATCTAAAATGACTTGATGCCCAATTATTTGAAATATTTTAATTCAATTATTAATTATTAGTCTATATAATATATCAATATAATTTAGCAAACAACTGACATTGAAGATTTGCGACATCCGACTTACTTCCCAGACCTTTCCCCAAGCTATTTTCTTCTTTTATGTCCATTGAAACTTCATTTGAGGGGTTAAAGATTCACCAACGATGGGAATGTACAAATAGCAGACACCATTGGGTTACAAGCTTAGTCCAATGAATTTTATCAGGCTAAACTTGTCTCTAAGTAAATGGGATGCATATATTACAAACGCAATGGACGAGATGTGTTGAGTCGTATAATAAAAATTTTTTATATTTTTGTATTTCCCTATTATACAATACGACACATAATGCTGACTAATCTAGCTTGTGTCGTTGGGTTCCCATTAGACCACTCTCCCTTATGAACTTGCATAGCTTGGAATTTGAGGAAACCCATTTTTTCCATCTTTGAGTATCATCTATAAGATCAGGGAGTAGTGAAATGTATCCATGGTAGGTAGGATCATCACCAAGTCAGAAAAGTACTAAATGAAATCGAGTTATCTCTTTCTCCCCCTCAATTGCACAGAGCTTTACGGTACGATTATTTGCACACAAACGATCATAATTAAGAACCATCCCCAATGGAATATACATATCAATCTATACTGATGTTGTATACAACAAGGGGTAAAGCAAATATTTGTATGTATAAAGTGCGATAGACTGCAATGGGACACTAGAACTTCGCGGCAGTGATAGACACATCACTATCTCACTGAACATACATACATTTTATACTAATGTCCTTGATATAATATATGAGTTTTGTCAAGATCAAAGTTTGTATTATATTTTAACATTATATCTACATTTGATACATTTTATCTTTTTTTAATTGATCGAACTTATATACCTACCCATGTATTTACAAACGCCTTTACAATTAGAACATTCATACCAGTAACAATCCATTGCTTTCTAAGGTTGGTATACTTAATATGTGAACCAACATCTTTGATAAAGGGTTAAAAGTTTTTAATTCAATTAATAGAAATTGTTTTTTTTAAATTGCTAACATAAAATAAAATTTTTATTTATTTTAAATTAGCTAGCCCAAGTTTGTGCAAACCTTTATAGGGTCCTTTCATCAAATAAAAATGAAGACATGATTACTAAATTGTCGAAAACAAAAAAAATAATTAAACAATTCTCATAAAGCTATGTTTTTAGATCATTAAACTCTACGTTTTTAAGCTAAAATATAATTCAAAATAATATTTTTTTAATTAAAGTAACTAAATTTGAAATTTTTAAAATCATGCTTGACAAAATAATTGATGATC
>JAQGBZ010000742.1:0-15157 GCA_034687125.1 Neelides folsomi
TTTTTCAAAGGGGGGGTCGATTAATTAGGAGATTGGATCATGGGTGAGTAGAATTGTTAGGGGGACAAGGATTTTATTTATTATTTTTTGGTTCTGGTGGATGAGGACAATCGTTTATTTTTAAGGGGTTAGGAGGTGTTTTACTAGGATTTTTAATTTTTATCTTTTGGTTATTGGTATTTTGTTTTTATAGCTTAAATTAAAGTGTAACTTTGAAGATGTTAAGATAAATGACTTTTTAAAAACAAATCTAGAAGTTTTTACTATTTTTTTCACGAAAAGAAAATGTCTTTTTTAGACTATCTTGATAAAGAAATAACAGAGTTTATCTGCTGATAGTGAGTTAGCGGCCCACTTTGATTTCTTTTGAGAGGATTATCCTAATGTACCTTTAACAGGGGTATGCTTATTTAGCTTCTTCAAAATTAAACTAAGGCTTGGCCGTGGGTCTAGGCCGAAACTAGATTCATTTTTGATTTTAGTTTAAGACGCAGGCTATAGAGCCTACTTTAAAATTGCAAATTTTATGTTATGAAATAACTAGCATCCTAGTCATTACTTAGTTCATTCCAATGAGCCATTTAGTCATTCGTGTGCTAATCCAATAAGAAGGATGATAATGAAAAATCTTATTAAAATTAATGGGTTACTTATTTGGAAAAATTTTAGGGTAATAGGTACTGGAAAAATTAGAGTTAATTCAATATCGAAAATTAAGAAAATGATAGCAATTATGTAAAATCGTAGAGAGAAAAATAACCGAGCAGATGAAAGTGGTTCGAATCCACACTCAAAAGGGGAGAGTTTTTCTCTTGAAGGGGTTACTCGCATACCAATTAAAATATTTAAGGAAATTAGAATTAATCTAATAATTATAAGGATTATAAGGATTAAAATTACATGTCCCATAGATGGACCCTTTAATTGGAAGTTAAAAATACTTATATACTATACATGTTTATTTACCTCATCAGTATACTGAGATATAAAGGAATAGTCACACTACGTCAACAAAGTGTCAGTATCAGGCGGCAGCTTCAAAACCGAAATGGTGTAATGGTGAGAAGTGATTTATTCAAATTCGTCCAAGGCAAATTATTAAGAATGAAGTTCCAATAAGTACATGAAGACCATGGAATCCAGTGGCTACAAAAAAAGTAGAGCCATAGGTTGAGTCTGAGATGGAGAAAGAGGCTTCTCAGTATTCTAAAGCTTGTAGACATGTAAAATATACCCCTAGAATTACAGTAATAGTAAGGCTAGTTATAGCTTGGGAGAAATTTCCGTTGATTAGGCTGTGGTGGGTTCAAGTTACAGTGATTCCTGATGAGAGAAGAATGATAGTATTTAGTAAAGGAACTTGAATTGGATTAAATACTTCAATGTTTATTGGAGGTCATAACACTCCTACTTCAATATTTGGAGATAAGCTAGAGTGGAAAAATGCTCAAAAAAAAGAAAAGAAAAATATTACTTCTGAAGTAATAAATAGAATCATGCCTCATCGTAATCCTCTTACTACACATGTAGAATGAAGACCTTGAGAGGTTCCCTCTCGGGAGATGTCTCGTCATCACTGAAAGGAGGTAATTGATGTTAACACTATTCCTAATAGGAATAGGTCTATTGAAAAAGTGTGAAATCATTTTGCGATTCCTGAGGTTAGGCCTAGTGCTCCAATTGCTGCTGTGATAGGTCATGGGCTCATGTCTACTATATGAAATTGATGAGAGGATTTAATTATCATTAATGTGATACTTCTCTAGAGTATAGTGTACTTAGGACAGCGAATACATAGGATTGAATCATGGCTACAGCGGACTCTAGGGTAAGGAGGGCTATTTGAACCCCGATTAGGGCAAAAAGAATTCTAGGGGCTGCTCTTGCAGTTTGATTCCCTAGTAAAGTTATTAATAAGTGTCCTGCAATTATATTTGCAGATAAACGGACGGCTAATGTGCCAGGACGAATTACATTTCTGATTGTTTCAATTAGTACTATGAATGGTATAAGGGCTCTTGGGGTCCCTTGAGGGATTAGATGGGAGAATATATGGTTTGTATTAATAATTCATCCGTGAAGTATAAATCTTATTCATAATGGAAGGGAGAGTGTGAGTCTCATTCTCAGATGTCTTGAAGAAGTAAATAGGTAGGGGAAAAGACCTAAGAAATTGTTTATTAGGATTAGTCCTAAAATAGTAACGAATAGAAATTGAGTACTTTTAATTTTTGTTCTGCCTAGAAGAGATTTAAATTCATTTGAGATTGAGGCTTGGATAGTTTTTAAGGTTCATAAAATACGGTTGTTTATCAAGAAAAAAGGTGAAGAGACGACTAAAAGGAATATTAATGAACTTATTCAATTTAAGGAAGTTTTAAAAGAGGTTGAAGGGTCAAATACAGAAAATAAATTGCTTATCATTTTCAATTTTTTTGTGTACTGGGCTTTATTGAATTGGAAGTTGATATAGTCGTGGGTATAGGGGCAAAAAAATAAAACTTTCTTCTTAGTATTAGGGTTAGTAAAATAAAGAAAATGAAGATAAGGGATCAAGCCGATGGAAATATTTGAGGAATAAAGAAATACTTTGGAAGTTTTTAATAAATGACATTTATTTATTTTAATTTATAAATTAATTTCTTCATTAAAATCGTATAAACGATATAAAATGGTTTAAGAGACCATCACTTTGATCAGTCATTTAATGAATAGTTTTTAATTCATTTGATGAAATGTTTTAATGAAATAGATTCAATTATAATTGGTATAAATCTGTGGTTTGCTCCACAGATTTCTGAGCATTGCCCAAAAAGTTGGCCTGGGGTGTTAATTAGAAATCTAGTTTGGTTGATTCGGCCTGGGGTAGCATCAGCTTTTACCCCAATGGATGGAATAGTTCAGCTATGAATTACATCGGTACTGGAGATTAAGTTTCGGACCATAGAATTTATTGGAATAGGGGTAGAGTTATCTACATTTAATAGACGTACTTTTCTTAATGATTCTTCTTGTGGAGTTATGTAAGAATCAAATTCAATGTTTTTGAAATCAGAGTATTCATAGGATCAGTACCATTGATGGCCTATTGTTTTAAGAGTGATTCTGGGGTTAAATGTTTCATCTATTAAATATAATAGGCGAATAGATGGTAATCCAATGAAAATTAAAATTACTGATGGGGCAATGGTTCAGAATAATTCTAGTTCATGGGACTCTAATATAAATTGGTCAATAGACGGGAAAATAAATGTATCGATAAGATTTACTCTTACTAAAGTAAGAATAATAATCACTATTATTATTGCGTGATCGTGGAAAAAACTTAATTGCTCTATGATAGGAGATGAAGCATCTTGAAAGTTTAGTGCGTGGGGAGTTGGAATTTCTAAAGAATAAAAAATTATGTTCAGCTCTTAAAGCTGTTGCACTTTATCTGCCACATTAGAAATTATTTGTTAATGTGAGTTCAGAATATGTGTGGTCGGATGGTGGTAAAGTGTGTATCCACTCAATTGAGGATTGAGAAGTGAAGTCTAGTGAATTAAGGTTAAAGTTTCTAAAACCTGAAAAAAGAATATATACAAAAATGAACACAGCTAAAGTAGAGATTAAACTTCCGATAGTTGAGATAGTGTTTCAACATATAAAAGCATCTGGATAGTCAGAATATCGACGGGGTATGCCATTTAGTCCTAGAAAATGTTGGGGAAAGAAGGTTATATTTACTCCAAGAAATATTAAGTAAAACTGTAGTTTTAAATGATTTGGGTCTAATGAAATTCCTGTAATTAGAGGGATTCAATGTACTAGTCCACCTATAATGGCAAATACTGCGCCTATTGATAGTACGTAGTGAAAATGAGCTACTACATAATAAGTATCGTGAAGAACAATATCAAGGGAAGAATTAGCAAGAATAATTCCAGTTAGGCCCCCTAAAGTAAAAAGGAAAATAAATCCGATGGCTCATAAAAGAGCAGGGGTAAAATTAATATTTGAGCCCTGAAGTGTTGCTATTCAACTAAAAATTTTTACACCTGTGGGAATGGCAATAATTATTGTTGCGGCTGTAAAATATGCTCGAGTGTCTACATCTATTCCTACTGTAAATATATGATGTGCTCAGACGATAAAGCCTAAGATACCGATAGCTGATATTGCATAGATTATTCCCAATTGTCCAAAAGTTTGTTTTTTGCCTCTTTCGTGGGTCACGATATGAGAAATTATTCCAAATCCTGGTAGAATTAAAATATAAACTTCTGGGTGCCCAAAAAATCAAAATAAGTGTTGATATAAAATAGGATCTCCTCCCCCAGCAGGGTCAAAAAACGAGGTATTAATATTACGATCTGTGAGAAGTATAGTAATAGCTCCTGCTAATACAGGTAAAGAAAGTAGAAGAAGAATTGCAGTTAGAAATACTGATCAAACGAATAAAGGAAGACGATCTCAGGTTATGCCAGGAGTTCGTATATTAATAATAGTAGAAATGAAGTTAATTGCCCCAAGAATAGATGAAACACCTGCCAAATGAAGACTAAAAATTGTTAAGTCTACTGAGGCGCCAGAATGAGCTGTTGCTCTTGCTAGAGGGGGGTATACTGTTCATCCTGTTCCTGATCCGCTTTCCACAAGACCTCTTAATAGAAGTAATGTTAGTGAAGGGGGAAGAAGTCAGAATCTTATATTATTTATTCGGGGGAAAGCTATATCAGGAGCCCCAATTATTAGAGGTACTAATCAATTTCCAAATCCCCCAATTATGATTGGTATGACTATAAAAAAAATTATGACAAAAGCATGAGAAGTAACCAAAACATTAAAGATTTGATCGTCCCCTAGAAAACTTCCTAAGTGTCCTAATTCTAGACGAATAAGAACACTAAATGCTGTTCCTACTATAGCTGCCCAGAAACCAAAAATGAAATATAAAGTTCCAATATCCTTGTGATTAGTTGAAAGAAATCATCGCACTGAGTGGTGTGTCTGATTTATAGGAGTTAGGCTGTAAACTTAATTATGGGTTTCCCCTCACTCAAAGATTTTTTGTTGGTTGCAAGCCAATATTTTGGGAATACCCGGTCTTTTAAGTTTTAGGCACCCTAATTCAAGCTTTGAAGGCTTTTAGTTTAATTAACTTAAAAACTTAGTTAATTAAACTGTTATAAGGAGATTGAGTGTTGGAAAGGAGAGACAAGCTAAGATGAATATTAAACTTATAAAATAAGGTATATTTATTTTTGATCTTTTTTTATTAGGTTTAGGTAGGGTTGGGGCTATAGAGAATAGAAAGAAATTTATTCGGCTATAGAAGTATAGAGAGCATGCAGAAGATAAAATTAGAAATGGGATTAAGAATATAATTGGGGTGTAATTAAGTCAAAGAGTTTTGATGCTGAGTATTTTGATAAAAAATCCTGGGAATGGGGGTAACCCACCTAAAGAGAATATAGTTATTATAATGGAGAGTTTTCTTGTAAGATTTATGTTTGTGTGGATATTTGTAGAGATTGAGTTGATTTTTTGTTTTGATAAAATGATAATTAGTAAAATTGTGATAATAGAATAAATTGTGAAATAAATAAGGAAAACAAAAAAATTTATGAAAGTATTTATTAGCATTCAAGCTAAATGAGAGATTGAAGAAAAGGCAAGAATTGTTTTAAAGTGGGATTGAATTAGCCCTCCTAATGCACCAAGGATTGCTGATAGGGAAATATAAAATGTTATAAGAATTATTTGGGGGTTTAGAATTAAGCTTAATGGGGCAAGCTTTTGTCATGTTAAAAGAATTAAGAGTGGGGTCCAGCCAGAGGTTTTTGCGATTTGTGGTACTCACCAATGGAATGGGGCTGCTCCTGCTTTTAAAATGATGGCGGTAAGAAGAACAGGACTCACCAAGCTAATTAAATTAGCTTGGTTTAGAAGATTGGATTGGGCTGTTAAAGAAAAGATGATTAAGGCAGATCCTATTGCCTGTACAAGAAAATATTTGATAGTTGATTCTATTGTTCTGGTAGAGCTTTTGAAAAAAATTAGTGGGATAAATCCTATTAAGTTGATTTCTAATCCTAATCACCCGTAAAATCACGAATCAGCTGAGATTGTTATTAAAGAGCCTATAATTAGAGGAAGAACAAAAATTTGTTGATTTATTTTTATTAAAATTATAATAAGGAGGCTTCTCCATTAGTGGGTTATGGGCCCAATAGCTTAAAATTAGCTTATTATTATAAATTTGTGAATTAGTATAAAGTGCGTTGGGATTTGAGTCCAAAGGAATTAATTAAATTTGATATTTACAAGTCTTAATGAAAGCATTTTGTGCATTATCTACCCTATCAAGATAGGCCTTTAGTCAGGCATTTCATTTTTATGTTTTATTTTTTTCTTTTTTGTGTCTTAAAAATTCAAAGTTTGAGAGGGTAGGATTGATGGAAAATTAATGTCAACATTTAGTTGTCAAATGTTGCTATTTTATATTAATATTAATTATATGTATACATATATATAAATATATAAATATACTTAGACTTAAATTTAAACTTTAAATAATTCTAAATCAAAAATTTGTTTTAAATATACTTAAAATTAATAACATCTGAGATAAAAATTCAAGCAACATTTATTTTCAAGGAATCTTTTTTACGTAAACATTGTAAGAAAATAACTATTGTTCTAGAAATCTTTAAAGATTGTGAGATTACAAATTTATTTCCAAACAAATATATTATATAAATTAGTTTAATAATAAAGTTTGATTTATGTTTAAATGAAAAATTTTAATCTATACAAATAAAATATTATTTATTAAAAATAAACATTTATATTTCCTATTTCCATAATTGTTAACTAAAAAAATTATAGAAATAGGAAGTGAATCTCTTATTTATAGAAAGATTAATTCTTTTATAAAAATTCTTTTTTGGAATCTTTTACATGGAAATAAAAATATATTAATTTGTCCCAGTAATTGAAACTATATAATAAAAAAATTGATAGGAGAGTTTAATCGAAACAATTAAATTTGGTGCCAGCAAATGCGGTTATACCAGATGTTTAAAAAAATTCAATTGGGGAAATTTTATGAGTTAAAGAACAGTGTTTATAAATCTTGATTTTTTGGGTGAAATCTTAACTTGAGATTAGATTTCTTTTTATGGGATATGCATGGGTATCGACCAGGATTAGATACCCTGTTAGTTTCAGATAATTTATGTCCTAGGTAGTAGTATTTAAAAAACTTAAAGAATTTGGCGGTGTTTTATACTTTTTAGAGGAACCTGTTTCATAAACGATATTCCACGATAAAAAAATAAAATTTAAGCTTATATACCGTTGTAAAAATTTATTATAATTAATTTTTTATGGTTAGTTAATCCTAGTAATTCAGATCAAGGTATAGTCATATTTTTATGTTTAATGGGTTACTATTTTTATACACAATAGGATTTAAGAGTAATTTATAAATATTATAAAATGATTTAGCTCTAAAACATGTACATATCGCCCGTCGCTCTTATTTTTACAATAAGATAAGTCGTAACAAAGTAAAACTGCTGGAAGGGGGTTTTAGATATAAAATAAAGCTTTTAAAGCATTTCGTTTACATTGAAAAGAACGTTAGTTTAGACGTGTTTTAAAAATTAATAAATATAATATGAATAATATTCTTGAATTGAGTTGATTAGAAACAGCAATGGTGTTAAGTTTTGATTAAAAGAAGAAATTTGTACCTTTTGTATAAGGGTTTAATTAAATAGTATTAGAGTTATATTTTCCCGAATGGCTAAGAGCTAAATAAATTTATTGTTTTGTGGAATTATAAATAAAATTTATTTAGAAGTGAAACATTATTCGATTAGTCGGTTAACTGGTTAATTATAGAAAATAAGGTAAAATCTTTGTTTTCTTAAATTAAAAATAATTTTTAATTTAAGTTTAATTGTTTGAGGCTTAAAATTAGCTTTTTTGTTATTAATAAGATTTAATATTCTAATGATATTTTAAAAAAATTTTTTATGGGTGATTTTTATTTTAAAAAAAATAAATTTACTGTTAAAATTAGTAGATTAATTTTTGGGGTTGTAAGATTATGGGTTAATAATATGAATTCGGCAATAAATTACAATAAATGTTTATCAAAAACATTTTTTTAAAACATTTTTATAATTTAAAATATAACCTGCCCACTGATTTTTGAAGGGCCGCAGTATTTTGACTGTGCAAAGGTAGCATAATCATTAGTCTCTTAATTAGGGAATGGAATGAATGGTTGAATATTGTTTTTCTTTATTTTGTTAATAGGAGTTGAATTTTGATCTTTAGTGAAAATACTAAAATTTTATAGTAAGACGATAAGACCCCATAGAGCTTTATTAAAGGAATAAAATGATTTAATTTTACTGGGGCAGTAGAAGAGTTTTAAAATTTCTTTTTATTAGCCAGATTTATTGAAATAAAAAGTTACCTTGGGGATAACAGCATAATAAAACTTGAGAGATCTAATCGACAGTTTTGTTTGTGACCTCGATGTTGAATTAAAAATTATTTAGAGGGCAGTACCCCTGAAATATAGTCTGTTCGACTATTAATTTTTTACATGATTTGAGTTCAAACCGGCGTGAGCCAGGTTGGTTTCTATCTGCTTTTGAATATAATTATTGTAGTACGAAAGGACCTGGTAATTTTTAGATTATTGATTTGGCAGAGTAGTGTAAAAGATTTAGAATCTTTAAAAGTTTAATTAAAACAGTCAATAATGTGAACAATTGAAATTTTAGTGGAGGATTTTATAAAGTTAATTAGAGTAATTCTTTTAATTATTGGTGTTATAGTAACAGTGGCTTTTATGGTGTTATTGGAACGAAGGGTTTTGGGTTACATTCAGATTCGAAGGGGTCCAAATAAGGTTAGTTTGGGGGGGATTCTTCAATCTTTTGCTGATGCAATTAAGCTTTTTATTAAGGAGCAAATAGTTCCTTCTATTTCTTTATTTTCTATATACCAAGTTGGTCCTGTGTTAGCTTTAACCGTGGCTTTGATTTTATGACTTCTTCTTCCTTTAAGAAGAGGAGGATTTTTTAGAGAATTAAGTGTTTTATTCCTTTTTAGTGTATTGAGAGTTGGTGTATATGTTATTTTAGCCAGAGGTTGGGCTTCAAATTCGGAGTATGCAATATTAGGTGCGTTACGAGGGGTAGCTCAAACCATTTCTTACGAAGTAAGTTTGGTGATAATTTTTTTGGGGTTGGCGGTTTTGGTTCAAAGATTGAGACTTAAATCTTATCAAGATTGAGGGGGTCATATTTTGTTAATTTATGTTTTTTTGCCTTTAGCTTTGTGCTGAGGGGCAAGAATATTGGCTGAGACAAATCGGACTCCCTTTGATTTTGCTGAGGGAGAGTCGGAGTTGGTGTCTGGTTTTAATATTGAATATTCAAGAGGTTCCTTTTCTCTTTTATTTTTAGGTGAATATGCAAGAATTGTTTTTATAGGGTTTTTTTTTGTGTATGTGTTTTTTGGGGTTAAAAACTTATTTTTTTGGGGTGTTTCGGGTATATTAATGAGTTTTTTATTCATTTGAATTCGTGGTTCTTTTCCGCGACAGCGGTATGACAATTTGATAGGCTTGGCCTGAAAAAGATTTTTGCCAGTTAGCCTATTAATATTTTTATTTTATTTTTTGTTAGGGTCTCTATTATAAAACCTTGATTAAGAATATTTTTTTAATATTTTTTAACTTAAGATAATTTTCTTTCACATAAAAAAGTATCACATAAAAAAGTATCACATAAACCTTTATCACTTTTTTTTTGGCTAATTATCAAAAAAGTGATAAAGGAGAGGAGTCATTTTATTAATTTGGGGTTTAAAATAGTGTTATTGGGATTGATTTATTGTTTTGATGAGTTTTGGATACTATAGTTTTATCGTGTATTTGATTGGGATGCTTTAAGAGTAGAAATTTGTAATCAATTTTTTGCTTTATATGTTGATTTTTGTTTTATTTAAGCATTAGTTTGAGTGATAATTTAATGTGGGAAATCTAGAAAAGATTTCATTAAAGTGTGTGTAAAATTGTGTGAAACCTTTAAAGGAATTAAACCAATTTTTAATATTTTCAAGATATTTGCTTTCCAGTCAGCCAAAAGGTTAAATTTTTTTGTCTCATATTTTAGAAGAGATAGGATTTATAATAAAAAATATGAAGTATAGGAATCTTACAATTTGGCCCACAATAATGTATGGGTCTTCGGCTGGTCGAGCTCCAATTCAAGTTAGTAGTATAAATAAGCTTAAGAAATTTCAGAATAGAAATTTATTTATTGGGTAAAATGTGCATCCTTTTAGAGTGGATTTTGATGTAAATGGCAGAATTCATAAGATGGCAATTGAGAGTACTAAAGCTAGAACACCCCCTAATTTGTTAGGAATTGATCGAAGGATAGCATATGCAAAAAGGAAATATCACTCTGGTTGAATGTGGGTTGGGGTTACTAATGGGTTTGCTGGGATAAAGTTTTCTACATCTCTTAGGAGATAAGGATTATAGAGTGATAGAATTAATAAGCTTCATGTTGCTAGGATAAATCCAAATACGTCTTTGAATGAAAAAAATGGGTGGAAAGGGGATTTTTCATAGTTTGAGTTAATTCCTAGTGGGTTACTTGATCCTGTTTTATGTAAAAAGAGAAGATGGATTATTACTAGAGCAGCAATAATAAAAGGGAGTAGAAAATGTAGTGAAAAAAATCGGGAGAGAGTTGCATTATCGACGGCAAATCCTCCTCAGATTCATTGTACTACATCTTGTCCTAGGTATGGGATTGCTGATAAGAGGTTAGTGATTACAGTAGCAGCTCAAAAAGATATTTGGCCTCAAGGTAATACATATCCGATGAAAGCTGTTGCTATAACTAAAAAAAGGATTAGTACTCCTGTTCTTCAGGTTTCGATGAAAATAAATGATCCGTAATATATTCCACGTCCAGCATGTATGAAGAGTATCAGAAAAAATAAAGATGCTCCATTGGCATGGATTACTCGTATGGATCAGCCAAAATTTACATCTCGGCAAATATGAATTATTCTGGAAAAAGCAATTGAAATATCTCCTGTAAAGTGTATGGATAGAAAAATACCTGTAATTAGTTGAATAAGTAGGCATATCCCTAAAAGGGATCCTGCGTTTCATCATCTTGAGATATTAGATGGAGCTGGTAAGTCTTTCAAGGCTCTATTTGCAATTTTTAGTAGTGGGTGTGATGTACGAATGGGAGTCATTATTTATGTTTTTCTCGTTGATCGTATAGAGGATTTTTTTGAAAAGCATACGTATTCTACTACAACTAGTGTTAATAATAGGAATAATATGGATAAAATGGAAGTGAAAATTGATTGTGAGAAAAAAATAAATTTTAAGCTGTCAGTGTGTGTTATGTTAATAGTTAAGTTATTTGGGGTAAGTACTGTAATTATTGAAATAATTAAGATTGTAATTATGAGTATTGACTGAAGAGAGCCTTGATTTAGATTTCTTATAATTTCGTTTGAGGCTAAACTTGTGATATATAAGAATAAGACTATTATGGCCCCCAAAAAAACTAGGAATAGAATGAAAGATAAATATGGACGAGAAACTATAATTGTGATTATAAAACAAATTAGTATTCTTTGGATTAGAATTATAATAATAATAGGTGCAGGGGAGTGGGTTCAAGGTGTAATTAATCTTAGTATAATGGATATGATTATTATGAATTTAATTCAGAATATAGTTTATTAAAATTTATGTTTTGGAAATGTAAGATAAGGGTTCTTTTTTCTGATGGAAAGCTTTAGCACGGGGGGGGTGATACTTGGTTTACAAAACCATTATTTTAAAGTTTAAATTACAAAAGCTATGTTTCAGGTGGTAGGATTTTTAATGTTTTTAATAGGTTTATATGGGTTTGTGACTAGTAGAAAACATCTTCTTTCTAATCTTTTGATGCTTGAATTTATTGTTTTGGCTGTGTTTTATCTTTTGATTTTGATTTTAGGTCAAAGAATAATATTTGTCTCATTAGTATTTTTGGTTTTTTCTGCATGTGAGGGGGCTTTAGGGTTGTCTTTAATAGTTGTAATAAGTCGCTTGGTAGGTGGGGATTTATTTTCCCTTTGGATTAAGGTTTAATGATAAATGTGATTTTAATGTTGAGTGGTGGTTTTGTTATATTAAGTTTTATTGGTTGAGAAATTGGTGTATTTATGTTGGTGGTAAGTATGGTTTTTTATTTTTTTTGAGGGGGGGGTCTTGAAGGATTGAAATTGTTTGAATTAATGATTAGATTTGACGGAATTAGAAATTCTTTAAATATTCTTAGATTTTGGGTTGTGGTGTTAATGATTTTAGCGAGTACATTTGTTCAAGAGAATAGGGGGTATATTTTTACGTGAATTTTATTTGTATTGTTAGTGACTTTGATGTTGACTTTTTTAGTTGGAGATGCTTTAATGTTTTATTTTATGTTTGAAATTACTTTGATTCCCACAATTTTAATTATTTTAGGGTGAGGGTATCAACCTGAACGTATTCAAGCCGGAGTGTATTTTTTGTTTTATACTTTGGGGGCATCATTACCTCTATTATTCTTAATTTTAAGATTATATTATGATGTTGGGAGATTGATGTTTTATATATTGGGGGAGGGCATAAGGGGTAAAGCAATTTTTATTGGGGTTTTTTTATTTGGGGCTTTTTTGGTTAAATTGCCTATGTTTTTAGTTCATCTTTGGCTTCCAAGGGCTCATGTGGAGGCCCCGGTTGCTGGATCAATAATTTTGGCAGGTGTTTTACTTAAGCTTGGAGGTTACGGTATTTTGCGTTTATCTAGTGTTAGCTTTTCAATAATAAAGTTATTGGGTCAGATCTTTATGGTTATTAGTCTATTAGGGATAGTAATAGTAGGTATTATGTGTATTCGTCTCAATGATTTGAAAATTTTAGTGGCTTATTCTTCTGTAGCTCATATAGGTGCAGTTATTATTGGTTTATTTGTGTGGGCATATTGGGGGGTCTATGGAGGATTGTTAATAATGTTAGCCCATGGAGTTTGTTCTTCTGGTTTATTTGCTTTTGTAAATTTATTATATGAGCGAACGGGGAGACGAAGAATATTTGTTAATAAGGGAATTATTAATTTATTTGGAGTTTGAAGTTTTATATTTTTTATATTGAGAGTGATTAATATTTCTTCTCCTCCCACTCTGAATTTGCTTGCTGAGATTTCAATTATAGGGAGTATAGTTTTATTTTCTTGGGGGTTTTTACTTTTGTTTGCATTAGGTTCCTTTTTAGGAGCTGTGTATACTTTGATTTGATATAGATATAGTCAACATGGTGGAAGATCTTTTTATCTTAGTTCTCTTAGAGGTAGATTACACCGAGAAAGTCATATGATTGTAATACATCTTATTCCATTGAATTTAATATTTGTTGGGTTGTTGGTGTTTTTATCTTGAGTTAGTTTAATAAAAATGTTAATTTGTGGTGTTAAGGATAATTTTTAATTACTTAAGTTTGAATAGGTTTTTAATTGTATCTGTGATAATAGGGGTTTTTGGATTTTTGGTAAGTGGAATTATGCTTTATTATGGGATAAGTTTATTTTTAAGATTAAGGGTCTATGCTTATGAGTGATTAGTAGTGTCTGTTTTGGGGGTTGAGGTAAAAAGTTGTTTTTTGTTGGATGGGGTTAGAGTTTTATATGGGGGTGTGGTTTTATTAATTTCTAGTGTTGTCTACATATATAGAACTTTATATTTATGAGGTGATGAAAATTTTCGTCGATTTATTTTTCTTGTGAGATTATTTGTGGGGTCTATATTTTTATTGATCTTTAGCCCTAATTTAATTAGAGTTCTTTTAGGGTGGGATGGCTTAGGTTTAGTGTCTTATTGTTTAGTGATTTATTATCAGAATGTAAAATCTTCTTCGGCTGGAATAGTTACTGTGCTTTCAAATCGTGTGGGTGACGTAGCAATTTTATTGAGTATTTGTTGGTTATTTAATTTTGGAGATTGGAACTTTGGGTTTATAGTTTATTACCTTAAGGACGGAAATTTTATGCTGATTTTTTGACTGATTTTGTTGGCGGCTATAACTAAAAGAGCACAGGTTCCCTTTTCTGCTTGATTACCTGCTGCCATAGCAGCTCCCACACCAGTTTCTTCTTTGGTGCATTCATCTACATTAGTTACAGCTGGAGTTTATATTATGATTCGTTTTAGAGAGGTTTTAAGTATAAATATTGTGTTGTTAGGTGTTGGGGTGTTGACTTTGTTTATATCAGGAATGGTAGCAAATTTTGAAATAGATCTAAAGAAGGTAATTGCATTGTCTACTCTTAGTCAATTAGGGTTTATAATAATGGGTGTTGGTATGGGGGTTCCAGAATTGGCATATTTTCATATGATTACACATGCTTTATTTAAGTCTCTTTTATTTCTATGTGCAGGTATTTATATTCATGGGAATTTTGATTCTCAAGGTATGCAATTTTTAGGGGGGTTGATTAAGTCTAGTCCTCTTACATCTTATTATTTTACTGTTTCATCACTCTCTCTTATAGGGTTTCCGTTTTTGAGTGGGTTTTATTCTAGGGATATGCTTTTATTGTCTTTATTTCCTTTAGGAATGGATTGGTTTATTTTGTTTATGGTAATGGCGGGGGTTATTTTCACTATTATGTATTCTGTTCGGTTAGCTGTTTGATCATTTATGACAGGTTACAGGGGATCTGTATTTAAGTCTTTAATTGAGGATTTTTTTATATTAGTCCCTATGGGATTATTATTTTTAATATCTGTGTTAGGGGGATCTTTGATTGGTTGGGTTTTGTTGAACCCCTCCCTGTTGTTTTTGGGGATAAATTTAGGTTTAGTGATTGTTGTTTTGATGGTTTTGTTTGTGTGAGTGGTTACAGTTTCTATTTATAGAGGAAAAGGTCAATCTCAGTCTTCCTTGACTGGGCGATTTGTTAGAATAATATGGGGATTAACAAGTTTAACGACTTTATTATTTATTCCCCTTTTTCAAAGGGGGGGTCGATTAATTAGGAGATTGGATCATGGGTGAGTAGAATTGTTAGGGGGACAAGGATTTTAT